>JACDJE010000351.1:73823-348093 GCA_016647715.1 Pavo muticus | reverse complement strand
TTTTTTTTTGGGGGGGGGGGGGAGTTTGTAACTTCTATTTGGCATTGTACTTCAGTCTTCAGCTCTTGAGACAAACTGATTGGGTGGGAATCTTGGCTTAAATTCGAACATAAATGTTTCAAGTATTCTTGGTTTCGGAGAAATTTTAAAAATGTAACATGAATCCCTGAAAGGCTTAAAAGAAAAGGGCAAAAGGCAAGTTATAAAAAGTCAATTTAAGTCCCCATTTTTTAGGTAAATCATCTTTAGGCAGAAGAGCTGTTTCATGCATGAGCTGTACTGCCTGGGGCAGTGGGACAAACCCATCGTCTGGGTTTAGTAATGCTGGAACAGCCACACACTGTGTTTTCAGGCTGTGACTGGCATTAGCGAGATTCAGAGTTCATTAGGAAGCAAAAAAATAATCTTAACTTTGTCCCTGCCAGGAACTTTCTCATGAAAGCCTGCCTTGAGTAAAGGCTTAGTAAGAGCTTCAGGACCTGGTGATACGTGTGCTTATGTGCTTAAACACTGATATATACATACATGTGTGTGCATGTCTGTGTGTTTTTAACATGTTTTCAGAAATCCTGTTTCCTGTTGGAAAATTCAAAGACATGAAAAACCCACCCATAGACAAATCAGTTACATATTCTTTACTTCTCAAGCCAAATTTTCCCGGAGATATATAATGAGATTTTATATACTTTGTGCCTCACTGACTAATTAGATCAATGCAGGCTACTCCCCCCGTCCCTCCCTTTTCGTTGTAGGGACTTTCATTGCCTGTAGCTACACAAGCATGGTTGCTTTTGCCAAGTATTTGGAGATACTGCTAATGGCTTCATTTGAACTTCACATTGCTGCATTTAAGTACGGAGGATGGGGGCTGTGTATTTTAATCCATATTGTGATTGCTTTGAAGTTGTTTGTAATGAGGAGTATGTTTGTATTTATATATCAGAGCTGTTATAGGAACTCGTGATTCCCAAGGGATTAGATTTCCACTATCAAACAAACACAGTGTATACTTAGGAAGGGGAATACATCTAGAGGTCAATTTTACACTCCAGCTACAGTGCTCAGCCTCTTTCACAGTTCTTTCCAGCCAGATTCAAGCACTCTGTACAAAAAGCTATCAGTTATCTCTGTCCTGCAGGCAGGGAAACTGAGTCAGGAATCTACCACACACTGCAGCAGGTCAGACAAAGGGCTGATGCAGCCAGCAAAGCTGCAGGATGCCCCGCTGCCTCCACACTGACACTGCCAACACACATTCTGGGNCCCCCCCCCTTAGTAAAACCAGTAACTTCCTCAACTCTATTATAGATAGTCAGAAGTCCATGGAAATAGTGCATCATATAAATATTTAGCATAGAATCATAGAATCACCAAGGTTGGAAAAGACCTACGAGATCATCCAGTCCTACTGTCTACCTATCACCAATAGTTCTCACTAGACCACATCCCTCAACACATCTAAACAGTCCTTGAACACCTCCAGGGTCGGTGACTCCACCACTCCCTGGGCAGCCCATTCCAGCGCCTGACCACTCTTTCAGAAAAGCAGTGCTTCCTAACGTCCAGCCTGAATCTCCCCTGGCACAACTTGAGTCCATTTCCTCTTGTCCTATCACTAGTTACATGAGAGAAGCATGTAGCACTCCTTCCTCTGATCAAACTGGGACTGCTGAAACATTTATAACCTATACATGCACAACATGAAGGAAGGACTTAAGCTTGATAAGAGAAATAATTTGTGGCAAGCTTTTGAGTCCAAAAAAAAAAAAATCAATGAGCAACTGGAGTATCCAAGCAGAATTCTTGAAGAAGTCAAAGGGATGTCAAGAATAACAGCTAGACTTTACCTTGCACTGAAGCTGATGGTGGCATCAGTTCTGGTCAACCCCTCTAAAGAAAAGACTTGTCTCCTTTTTCAGTGTTACCATGGTAATTTCTATTTCATTTCAAGCTAGGGTTAAATTAAATGTAGTATTTACCACTCCTATTTCTCTCTTTTAAATAACCTATTTACAGACAATGAGAGATCCACGAGCAATTGGTTGAGAAATACTAGTCTAGTGAAAATGCCCTCCTGAGCTTTTCCTTTCTCCAGTCAACCTCTACCCCCAAGAGGAGCAGAGGGGCAGGCTGGCGACCAGCAACAGGACACAGGGTTGTACCCAATGAATGTAAACCCAAAGCTGTTTCTCTTAGCAGTAGCAGGCAGAGCTCACAACTAGACTGGATGGGGCACTTCTGGTTCACAATACTTGCAACACAGATAAATGAAGAAAAAAAGAATCACAGAATAAATCACAGAACGGCCTGGGTTGAAAAGGACCACAATGATCATCCAGTTTCAACCCCCCTGCTATGTGCAGGGTCGCCAACCACCAGACCAGGCTGCCCAGAGCCACATCCAGCCTGGCCCTGAATGCCTCCAAGGATGGAGCATCCACAAACTCCTTGGGCAACCTGTTCCAGTGCGTCACCACCCTCTGTGTGTAAAACTTCCTCCTAATATCTAACCTAAACCTCCCCTGTTTCAGTTTTAAACCATTCCCCCTTGGAAAAGGAAGAATTACAGAAGAAAGCAATTACAGTAGAATATCAAAGACTAGAACTAATTTACACAAACCAGAATTTAAAAAGAACTCATCTAAAAAATTAAATGCATGGACAGCAGCAAGCACAACAGCATTCAACCTGGATGTCACTTTTATCTGCCAACGTAACACAAAGGCATAACCCCAACTGAGCATTTGCTTATGCATGGCATAACACTGTTGGTTTTTGTTTGCCTCATTTTATTTTTTTTTAACACAGCAATAAGGCATACATTCTAAATTAAACAAAAACATTTGCAGTTGTATTATTGGTCTACTTGCAAATTTCCCTGCAGAAAGCTTGCAAATTAATCAGAAACATATGTTCAAGCTTTATTTAAACCTGCTGGAATTTCTAACAAGAAAAAGCAGCTTTAGGAAATCAGTGGTAAGTTGCCTACAAAAATTAAAAATATATATATCTATAGCTCTACATGAAATACCTGAAATAACCATTTTATTGTCCAACAAAAAAATAGCGAGGAATCATCTAAAAATGATTACTTCTGGACAAGAACCTGAGCTATGAATACTTAGATTTGCAAACAAAATGTGCTCAATAAATTTAATTCTAAAGCTGATTTATATAACACATTACAGACCATTCTTTTAACCTTGTTAAAGTAGTCAAATTTCACACACAAGATTACACACCATAGCAGCAACAAGCTGTAAGGCCATCTTAAACTTGGTCTCCTTCCCTGGCCTAATCCATTAAAAGAAATGCAATTAGGGATTTAGATAATATTGCATAGAGATCACAAGCTCATTTAACTGCAAGGCTAGCTCCCACTGCTCTAAAACATTAATCTGTTCTGGCGAGATGGGTGCCATAATTCATTCTGTGAGGAAGGCTAGATTACTCCTGATCTTTCTGAAGGAAAGCAAAAACTGTTCACTTCTCCTTTATTTCAGTCTAATCTAGCGACATCAGCCTTGCCCAAACTAAGGTTTCAGAAAAAAAGCAGTTTATGTCAGCACAGAGAATGAAAGCCATAGCAACTTCTTTAACTTTTAGAACAACAAATTAAAGAGAAGCCTATTTTCAGCTCAGACATTGCCTCCATGCTCCCAGGTTCATAGATCCACCAAAGACTGATATATTGTGGACTATTTTAATGAAATATAAAACAGGGTTTAGAGGTGGTAGTAGAATCATAGAATCGCTCAGGTTGGAAAAGACCTTAAAGATCATCGAGTCCAACCACGACCTGATCAAGCTACCCTAACTCTAACAACCCTCTGCTAAATCACATCCCTGAGCACCACATCCAAATGGTTTTTAAACACATCCAGGGATGGTGACTCAACCACCTCCCTGGGGAGCCTATTCCAGTGCTTAACAACCCTTTCTCTAAAGAAGTGTTTCTTGATATCCTACCTAAACTTCCCCTGGCACAACTTGAGGCCATTTCCCCTCATTCTGTCACCAGTGACAAGAGATCAACCCTGCTCTCACTGTAAGCACCTTTCAGATATTGGAAGAGAGCAATAAGGTCTCCCCTCAGCCTCCCCCAGACTGAAGATCCCCAGTTCCTTCAGTCTCTCTTCATAGGGCATGTTCTCCAAGCCCATAGAGTAGTAGAGACAGAACTTCTCTGTAACTGGGTTCCTGTCAACAGCTCTAGTTAACATCATATCCTGAAGTGTTCACATGGCAATGAAAGAGGTCAAGGGCACAATGGAAAGATGTTACAGAGGTATTCACAGAAGTCCACTTAGGAATCAGATATCTAATGTTCGGTTAAAAATACAAGTTCTACTGGAAAATAAATCCAGAAGCTGCTCCTGTTAAATAATCAAAGAATGTTCGCTGCAAACATTTCTTTGTGTAAAAAAATTAAAGAAATCTTTCAAGCCAAGAAAAGCTGAAGTATAGGAATTCACGTAGTATTATTTCCTCCCAAGTTAGTACCCTTAGAAATGTTTACTAGATTTTCAAGTCCCTTTTCTTGTTTCCTTCAGAGCTATGTGAAGGCATGAAACAGGTTATCCTGGCCTTCATTGCCACCAGTGCAAAACCATTTGATACGCCTCTTCAGAAAAAGTTCTTCAGTCTTACCTTCCTCTTGCCTGTAGCTCAGAATTAAGAGCTATGAAAGCCAGTACAGTTAGACAGGTACCCATAAGAAGGCGTAAGTCTTCTCCCAGGTGAACACTTGTGTCCGCAAACTTCAGAATACTTAAGCCAAAGTGAAGTCTTAGGATGCTCGTTTACCCTTCTCAACAGACACACATAAGCTGAGTCTAGAATTTTAACCACACAATGGCACTGCAGTTTTGTGATCAGTTTAAACTGACACAGAAACGATGGTCCAAAACTCACTCCTACACACCAGCCTTTGCAGCTCGTTCTCATTTCATTCTGTGCCAGTACACACATTTCTGTGGCTGTTCCTCAACCAGATCAAGGATTTAATTCAGAGAAAAACTAATTTATTTTCCTGTTCTTTCTCAGTTACAGTGCTGACTTAAACAAATCTCAATATTTTGCTGTAAATCTCATTTGAAGGTTCTTGACTCAACTGTGACCTGAAGCAAAGTGTTCTTATGATTTTTTTTCCACCAATCTTTCTCAGAGAGCACTGAAGGCCTAGATTCCAGGTAACACATCAGAAACTCCTGCCTGCCCTGGGATATATGCTATCAGGTGGCCTGTGTGAATAGAATCCAGCTGAAGAAACACCATAAAGCTTAAGGTAGAGGAGTGAACCACAAGCATGGAAACCTTTTCTCCCGCATTCCAGTTCCAGCCCTGGATATCCTCAACTGCCTAAATGATACAATTATAGTAAAGAACAATACATAATGATCACCAGTTTCTTTTTGAGGGAGATCGTAGACTTAGGTTAGGTATAAGGAAAAAGACTTTTACAACAAGGGCTGTGAGGCACTGGCACAGATTGCCCAGAGAGGTGGTGGGTGCCCCGTTCCCGGAGACATCCACGGTCAGGCTGGACGGGACTCTGAGCCCCTGTCTACTGTAGGTGTCCCTGTTCACTGCACGGGAGTTGGACCAGATGGCCTTTAAAGATCCCTTCCAACTCCAAGGATTCTATGATTCTATATTCACATTTTTTCTTTCTTACACTGAACAATCATACAGAAATTGAAGTAGACAATATTTTTTTTTTTTTTGAGGCTTTTTCTGTAGTAACATCAATGATACAGTCATTTCCATGTTACATTAATACAACATGGTAATGTGTTTTATGTGCAACGTACATCCGCAGTTTGGTGAACCCCTTCTGCCAACACTGTGATATCCCTTAGCTGAAAGTAAGTTGTCAGGAAATTCACTGAGCATTTGCACAAAAAAATTAGTGTTCCGTGAAGCTATTTTATTAACTGTTTCTTTAAAAAAGACACAGAGGTTAGCATTTCCCACCTCCACTATTTGCACTCCACCTCATACTCTGTAAGTTCTTCTACACTGTGGCCTGCAGCACATATGGAACGGATAGCAAACCAACAATCCGCCAGCAGCGGTGGTGACTGTGAACCACACCGCTGCTATAAAACGAGAAACTTCAATCCCAGTTTTGGTGCAGTTATGTTAATAAGCCACAAACATAACCAGAGCAGAAAAAAACTACTCTGAATTTTCTTTTACTTTAGATTGATTTAAGTAGATTAAGAGAAAGAGCAAAGAAAAAAAACTGCCAAAGTGCAGGGTTTTTTAAAATTATTATTATTATTATTATTTACAGAACTTTGAAGTTTCTCCTTCTAAATTCAAAATAAAAGCCAAAATCATCATATTCCAGATAGATTTCCAGGCATTTTTAAAAATGTATGCATTGCTAACAATATACAATTCCCATTTGGTTTTGCCATCCGTAGGTTTTAACTACTCCATAGGTGTACATATACATACATAGCCAGAAGCTGCATCTAGAAAGACAGGACTTGTAAGCATATTTTTAAGTAATAAACTTGTAATAGGTGACAGACTTACTCTTGAAATACTTCCTTTCACAGCACCACAGCTTGTCCTAGTTGGTGAACCTTTTAGTAGTAGTAGTACCACCACCTGTGTGGTATTATCAAATATTTCTTCAGACTTCTGTTTTGTCAGATCTAAATGATTCCATTCAATTCAAAAGCTTACTCTATATTGCATCAGAAAAACTTGAGGAATTGTTGATGTAGTGAGAATATCTGCATGCCATATGCCAGACTATCAAGACACCTCATACCAAGGATACTGTGAACTAAACGTAATTTTTCAGTTCATCACAGTGGCAACCACCAGTTCTTGATAGAATGGTACCAAAGAGGAAAAAAAAGTTGTGTCTCAGTGGGTTCTGTGGGGGCTCAGATGACTCCTGTAATTCTAGTTTGAGACACTAGGTATCAGATTCAGGTTTTGATAGGTAAGAGACCCTCAGTTAACAATTATTTACAAATAACAGATATTTCACTATTCCCCTCTTAGTATTTATGTAGCATTAATTTTAGGAAAGAATTTGCATTCTCTAAGTTTGTCCTTCCTAGAGCTTGTGATTAAAGAAAGCAGGAGACTCAGCTGCTCTGTAATCTTAATTACAAAAGAAAAAGCAAACGATTGTACTGGGGAGAGTGGGGGGGAGCACGCCTAACACAGGAACATAGTTTGACTGGCTCCCAGCGCACTGTACTACAGGACTTACTCCCCAACGTAATCTGCAGACTAATGCTCCTGCTTTATCCAAACATTTGTGGATAATGCAGATGGGTCCCCCCCCATAAAAAGGCTGTCTTTATAAAGGAACAAGCATACTACGATTTGCGAGTTACACTTGCCATGTTCTATGTAAGCTTTATCCAGTGAACATCCAAACTCTTTTCTTTGACTGTTAAGTCAAGACACAGTCTCTCTCAACATAACACAACTAATATTCTACTCATTCCTTTAGCCAACTTTAAAACACTGAAAGCAGCTCATAAAAAGGCTAGACAGTCTATTTCAGCTACCTTCTGCCTTTTCATTTAAGAAGTCTACTTCAAAAGCACATCAGCTATTCAAAATGAGACACTGTGCTGCATTCATACTCCATGTGTATAAATCATTCCCTCCAGCATCTCACTCAAGGGTCAAGTCCAGCTCCAGAGAATGTTGGCCGAGTTCCACCTCGCAGGAAACTTACCTCCCGTGGGGCTTTAGGTAGAAGACTCCCAGTGCCAGCTGAAGTACATTAACGGACTGTGGAGCCCCTGCTTTACTAGAGAGCTCTGCCAACCCCACATGGTAGTAATCGCTCATTTAGCAAACTCAGTAATTGACAATGCTTTTTTCAGTATAATCTCCACCAAGTTTGCAAGCCTGCAAGAAGACCTGGTTTCAGTTTTCATGGACACAAATATTCAACTTCTTTTCTATAGTTAGATTTAAACTTTGGCTCGATGTTCAGGGCCTCAACACTTGTGAGGCATTCTATCTCTGTTCCAAAAAGGGCTCAGCATTCCTGCATCAGATCCAGCTATACTTTAGAGCTAATACCTCACACAGCACTTCTATCTTTAAGCTTGCTGTACCATTCAGTAGAAGGCACAGAAAGAAAGGATACAAGATTTTCAGGGATAAGACTGGCCTCATTCTGGCCTTTAAGACACCAGGTCCTCAGGTGTGTTTCTTTTTCATTTATAATTATCTGAAAGGGTTTCATTTCAATATGCCATTTCACCAGTAATAATGAACAATTCCTTTGTAAAATACTCTAGAGAAGGTTAAAATACAATTTTTAAGGCACTCATTGTCTCTTGCAAGGAAAAGCCTACGGCTAGCTGCATCTTAATATAGCTCTACTTAGCATCATTTATAGAAAGAACACAAGTGTCAGCAATTAACCTGTGATGTGTGCTCCAAGTGATACACATCTACATCAGATTTCCTTCTTACACAAGCATAAAGTCATCATACCTTATAGCCTTCCAGCAAGTACATTTAAATTGAGAACTGCAGGCCAAAGACCACCTAACAGACTTGTACTCTCGCATAGACTGATACAACAGCATAAGAAACTTCCACTGCGATATTCAACTCATCCAAGTTTTGGAATGAGGAAGCTGACTCGTGTATTTAGAAACTAAGAATAATTAGTCACACGTGTGTGTGTGTGAGCCATACTTGCAGAGTATGCATTTGAAACAAGCTTGCCCCATGTCACGTGAAAACAATCTGTAGACAGGCAAAGGTATAAGACAGGGCTCAGGAAGAGCTCAAGATGGGAGCTAACTAGCTTCACCTTTGAGGGGAGCCAGCAGGTATGTGCTTCCTGTGGCTCTAGTTGGTTGTTGGGGTTTTTTTTCTGCCAGTTCAGCAAGCAGTGCCCAGTCAGAACTATAGGATCTGACTGTGCTCACCTTGACTTCTGAGAGCCACAAGATCTCTTTTTTTTACTCATCACCAAGTCACTTCCACTGTGAGCAGGATCCACATCACCACCTCAACCAGAGTAAAAAAAGAAGAGCTGAATGGAGAACATGCTGTGTCACAGCAGATTTCAAGGGAGAGAAGCAAAGCAGAACTAGCGTGTCATATTCAAAGACATCTAACAACAATAAACTTACCAGTCAGTCCGCGGCAGAGAAGGGGAAGACACAGACTGCCGTATGCGAAGCAGCTGCCGTTCTGCCTAGTTCAGACAGCAGCAGACCTAGCGGATCTGCCTTTCAGAAGATGCTATCTCTGACTCATAAGGATGAATGTTATCTAGGGATTGATAACATTTATAGTTCTTCAAGAGTTCTTCCATAAATTGGCAGGAAATTTATTTTAAACACATGACTCTGTCCTGTGCTTCATGGGATGTCTGAATATATGGCTGCAGACCATTAATATCCCCTCAGATCTTTTAGCAGGTTACAGAAATGACTGTCACCGTACCGGCCTGTTAAGTGGTGACTGGGGACAGCTTCAGGCCTTGGTCTTCACTCAAAGAGCTCCCGATCTCCTGGTATGCAAGTGCCAGAATGACATTTGTTTGTTGAGGTGGGGTAGGTAGAAATGGAGGACAGGTGGGGAACCACGTAAGAAATCCAAATTCTCAATATTTAAAAGATGCGCTGGAAAGCGGAGAGAGTAAGCAAGGAACAAGAGTTACTCCCACTTTGTTTTGAGAAAGGAGAACCTGTCTAGGTCAAATCAGATTTTAAGATCCAGTTTAAAGAATAGGACCAACTCCTTCAAGAAGAGGATTAAACAAATGATCTTGTCAGTGCAGAAGAGAACACGAAAGGGGAAAGAGCAAAACAGAGCGGTTGGAACATAGCCAATATTAAATATTTATTAAAGAGCCCTTTAAACAAGAACTAAATCACTAATTGCACCTGCACTGGTAACACTCAGCACTTTCTCCAAATCCCATCCCTTTTTCCAATGCTTGGCTGGGATGAGTTGCTCCTTTTCTTTATTTTTAACCTGGCTTCCTGCAAGACTGAGTGAAGTCTCTTCATTTCAGCGCCTCTCTCTCCCTCCCTCTCCCCTTCTATTTTGTCTGTTTAGCTTTATGACTTGGTGGGTGGCTGCTTGTTGGTTTTGTTTGGTTNTTTTTTTGGGGGGGGGGGGGAGTTTGTAACTTCTATTTGGCATTGTACTTCAGTCTTCAGCTCTTGAGACAAACTGATTGGGTGGGAATCTTGGCTTAAATTCGAACATAAATGTTTCAAGTATTCTTGGTTTCGGAGAAATTTTAAAAATGTAACATGAATCCCTGAAAGGCTTAAAAGAAAAGGGCAAAAGGCAAGTTATAAAAAGTCAATTTAAGTCCCCATTTTTTAGGTAAATCATCTTTAGGCAGAAGAGCTGTTTCATGCATGAGCTGTACTGCCTGGGGCAGTGGGACAAACCCATCGTCTGGGTTTAGTAATGCTGGAACAGCCACACACTGTGTTTTCAGGCTGTGACTGGCATTAGCGAGATTCAGAGTTCATTAGGAAGCAAAAAAATAATCTTAACTTTGTCCCTGCCAGGAACTTTCTCATGAAAGCCTGCCTTGAGTAAAGGCTTAGTAAGAGCTTCAGGACCTGGTGATACGTGTGCTTATGTGCTTAAACACTGATATATACATACATGTGTGTGCATGTCTGTGTGTTTTTAACATGTTTTCAGAAATCCTGTTTCCTGTTGGAAAATTCAAAGACATGAAAAACCCACCCATAGACAAATCAGTTACATATTCTTTACTTCTCAAGCCAAATTTTCCCGGAGATATATAATGAGATTTTATATACTTTGTGCCTCACTGACTAATTAGATCAATGCAGGCTACTCCCCCCGTCCCTCCCTTTTCGTTGTAGGGACTTTCATTGCCTGTAGCTACACAAGCATGGTTGCTTTTGCCAAGTATTTGGAGATACTGCTAATGGCTTCATTTGAACTTCACATTGCTGCATTTAAGTACGGAGGATGGGGGCTGTGTATTTTAATCCATATTGTGATTGCTTTGAAGTTGTTTGTAATGAGGAGTATGTTTGTATTTATATATCAGAGCTGTTATAGGAACTCGTGATTCCCAAGGGATTAGATTTCCACTATCAAACAAACACAGTGTATACTTAGGAAGGGGAATACATCTAGAGGTCAATTTTACACTCCAGCTACAGTGCTCAGCCTCTTTCACAGTTCTTTCCAGCCAGATTCAAGCACTCTGTACAAAAAGCTATCAGTTATCTCTGTCCTGCAGGCAGGGAAACTGAGTCAGGAATCTACCACACACTGCAGCAGGTCAGACAAAGGGCTGATGCAGCCAGCAAAGCTGCAGGATGCCCCGCTGCCTCCACACTGACACTGCCAACACACATTCTGGGGGAAAAAAAAAAAAAGCACCAGAAATAAGAATCCATAGTTTTCACATCCCTACCAGCCAGTACACAAGGACACAAAGAACAAAGCTGAGGAGAAGATTTGGCTGAAGATGTTTTTAAAAGGAATCATAGAATCACCAAGCTTGGAAAAGACTCTAAAAAAAAGGCTCTAAGATCATCCAGCCCGACCGTCCACTTCTCACCAGTATTTCCCTCTAAACCGCGTCCCTCAGTACACCCAAATGTTTCCCGAACACCTCCTGGAGCGGTGACTCCACCACCTCCTTGGAGGCAAACACAAGTAACATTTAGCCCTTTGTCACTCCAACTTCCAAGCGCTGCAAAGCTTTGTGCGCAGGTGCCAAGCAGAGACAAACTTTAAGTCCACAAGCTACACTACCTTTTTCTCCCTTTAGAAGCTGAAAGTCCTCTTACAGATTATTATAGACTCTTGAAAGCAGGCATTCACGTCAGAATCAAGAATGCAACTCATCCATACGAAACAAAAAGAATGATCTCATTGCTAATCTCTCCACGGTCTTAGTGCCCAACATGGAGATGGCTGTTCAAAAATAAAATGAAACTAAACGAAATTTCTGGAGCAGCTCACTTCCATGTAAAATAAAGCCCAAACACCAGGTTCTTAAATGTATGAAAGCCCACAAAGTAAATCCGCCTAGCCAAACTGATTTTCATCTCCCAGTTGTCATTTTGAGAGCAGCAGCTTTCATCATTTTAGTTTCATGAATTCCTGTTAGCCTCATTTAAACACTTACTTTAAACACGGGGATCCTTAAAAATTACAGCATCTGACCACTCGCAATACGAGAACAACTTTTTAGAGCACTTCATGGGCTTTTCAGGGTACTGAAAAGGAAGCTCTGGAGAACTTCCACAAGAACAAGAGCTCTGCTTAGCCTACATCCTTGTCTCCCTTCATATTTATTCAGTTCTGTGTTGACTAATTTCGTTATTTACTACAATTACAGTATTCTGGTGGGAAGAAATCACCTGGGTGAAAGCGCAGAGGAAGGGAACGAGAGCAACCTTGTTACAACAGCCCTGATCTGGTAGGAAAGGACCTCCCACTGTACAGCATCTTTCTGCACCTTCTGAAGAGAGCCTCACCACAACCACAGAGGGCTCGTAGTTAATACCTGGAGAACACGGATGCTCCTGTCTGCCAGAACCACACTGTTCATGTATGAGCGTATGAGAAAATGGGAGTTTTTCTCTGACCCAGCAAGGGGCAGATATTCTAAGCACTCTTCAGCCACCATAAAGCTGTTGCGATTGCTCCTTTATTCAGGGAGCACGAATGCCATCTGATTAAATCCTGCTGCTGGACTAAATAGTATCATCCTCATTGCCTTCTAACTGAGGGGCAGTCTCACTCCGGCACTGTCTGATGACAGATACTTCAGTGACTGGTCTGTGAGGCACAATAAGCTCCAGATCCTCAACTCAGGACAGAAGTTCCTAAAACGTCTCTCTCGTTTTTATTAAACAAGACTGAAAAAGTAGAGAGAGTACCCTAAACAGAGTAACAGACCAAAGTAATTGATTTTCTTCTCTAAGTTACTGAGTTGACATAAAAGAACAGCATTTCTAACAATGGTTCCCTGTGTATACTGGAAACGTACACATTTTTGAGCCCGAGGACATGGAAGGAGGCAGCCACTGCGACTACAAAAATATTAGTTTCCTGTTTAAATTTGGGAGCGTAGCTGGACTTGATGGTTCATCATCTGAGGGATTTCTCTGGGTAGAGGGAAGGTTTGTTTGTGTTAGGGATAAGGCTGTTTTCTGATCTGGGTCACACTGTTTATATTTGTCAGTTTTATGCTGATTGTGAGTGAAAAAAAATCCAATAATTTACTCAAACACTGCCTGCGTGAATTTGCTCACTACCCCCAAGGCCAATTACTGTTAAAAAAAAAAAAAAAAATGGTTGGCTTCCACATGAAAGATATTTCAAAAATCTTGGAAACGCCTGGACTGTGCAGCTGTTAAACAACCACTGCTCTCAAACTACTGTCAGATACTGAAAGGAAGTGACTCTCAAAAAGTAAGTTGAAGCCGATTTGATCAGAAATAGGAGACTTCCCATGACATTCCGCTGCCTGTGTCTTAATGCCACCATGAGTTCCAACCGTATAGCCATGAAAGAGACTCGGATCCACCCCTTGGCTGTGAACAGCTGGCACTGCCCACTCCCTTGGTTATCTAAGGAACTGTCGAAAGCAACTGCAATATGGAGAAAAAAATACCTGCAGAAACCTAGGGTGACAACTTCCACCCCTTTATCTGGAAAGACACACGGGTGAGAAGCTGAGAAGCAGCGCGCCTTTGGCTTGTCTAACATTCACATCTCCTAAGCAGCAGAAATCTGATTTATTGAAATCAATTTCACTTCTCTCTTTGCTGGGGTCTGTAATGGACAAGCTCAGGACCATTCACTTTCAGATACTGAGACTGAAGGCTACAGTGGTTCTCAAGCTGATTCATCAATGGAGTAGTTGTCCCAAGTTCCAGACTCAAAGTTATCAGAATCAAAGTTATCAGTGTTGCCAGAATCAACTGCTTATGCCTAACCTGCTAACATGTCAAATGTTAACACTGTACATACATCTACATATATATATGTGTGCAAAAACCAGTTCATTCCAATTACACCTTTTCTACAAACTTTTGCCATCGTATGGTAAATGAAAAACACAGCACTTTCATACCAACCTCCACTACAGCTTAATTTGGAGAGAAATCATCTCAACCCATTCCACTTCAGAGCCTGGAAAGTTTTGACATATTTAAGAACTTAGTCTGTCACTCCAAAAGCAAATGGTTTAAGTTTTGCTGTCAGTCTCTAACAACAAATTACTTCTGATCTCAGCCCATCTTTTTCCCCCTTCCAATCCTCGCTGGCAAGATTTCCTCTTTCGAGAATCGTTTGCTAAGCGTTTCTAATTTCTTCCAAAGGACCAAAGCAAGCTGGGAGAATCACAAACAAAAAACCCTTAACTTTGAACATACAAAGCTATTGTGTGCTATCAGGTACCTCATTAAAACTGGAAGTTCAAATTTTCAAAACCTAGGAAACAGATAACGATGACAAAGTAATGCAAATTTTACTCGGTTCTTAAAGCTGGTAAGTAGCAGCTAGCACTGATTTAACAGAATCGTAGGGGTAGGGTAATGATGTTCCCTACCTACAGAGCTCTCCGCCTTTGCCAATTTGTAGAGGCAGAGGGCAAGGAGGATTTGCCTTTCTCTAGAAGGAAAGTACTTGTGTATCACTGCCTCTCAGGATGCTCTCAACAAGTCAATGCAAAACGCAGCACCTGCCTAGGAAGTAATACTCAAGTCTTAAGACAGGACTCTATTAAATGCCTTTTAGGCCACCAGAACACCACTAGACTTTAACAGAAAAGGCTATTAAGTTCCATAATTACTACTCTGGAAAGAACTTCAGATGATCCTGGCTCCTCCTGTTTTGGTTCCTTATACTGGTTTAGCACTAGCAAGAACCTTGCTTAAGTTAGTATTTTCGTGCAGACAAAACCAAGATTTTCTCTTTCTAATGCTCGTGACAAATATTTAATTCACACTTTAACAGAGACATGCATTTCTGTGCTTTCTGTCCAGGTTCTGCTTCTCACTGCTACATACAGGTAGCAGCAGCTCTATATTCAAACAGGCCGTAGTTTCTCTTTCAAGGAGTTTGAAATAATTTAAACATACACAATCTGTCAATGTTCTGGAAGAGGACTTCTCTGACAATAGACTTGGATAGTTGTATTATTTCCACTGAGTATAAGTCCAAGTTAACAAATCCAGCGCTCAGGGAGTCCCTCATAACACAATATGTAGAATATCCTGAGCTGCCACGAGATGACACCATCAGGGAAAGCAGAGAACTCTTCGTGAAAAAGTAGCATAAATATTTTGTCCTTCAAGGCAGGGAGAAGAAAAGAAAACAAAACACTCAAAGTCAACAACCATTAAACCACCACCTCATTAAACATTTCACAGCCTTCAATGTCAAAACCAGCAATGAAAACAAGGTCCTTTTAAGTTCATACACATTCCTCCATACTGTGCTCCTTTCTGGTTGCACCGAAGATGACTAATCAGCATGTGACGGGCAAAGTGGATGACCCTAATACTGCCACAAAGACTGATGGCTCCCACTGCCATCCTAAGCAAGAGTATGAGATTCATCCATGAGACTGGACAGCAAACTGTCAACCACCTAGAGAATATTCCTTTCTAACTCCAGATCGAGTTATCCTTATGACTCTGCACAGGCAAGTAAGGCACACCAAGTACAAATTAAAAAAGGATTTTCTGCATCAACTCAGACCACTGATCTTATTCAGTGCTGTGGCTCCAGATGCAGCCAAGTTGAACACATCTTCTCAGTTATACATTAGAGAGAAATCCTCTGATTCCTACAGGCACGCAGCTGAAGCTCTGAGCCACGAGAGCTGATGATAACACTACTCTGTGGGGTTAGAATAAAAAAAAGCAAAGAAAAAAAGCAGCAACAAATAGACAGAAGTACATGGTAAATATATTATCCAAGCAAAAACACCATTTTAATTTATCTCACATCACTGGAAAAGACAGTTCTACAGTTATTACTGCTCTGAGCCCCTAACAGTTGAGACTCAAACTGCAAGTCTGTTGGTTGCATATGACAGCAAAGAATTCAGATGAGAATCCTAACCCAGAATCCACTGCTTCTGGGTTAGGAAAAGCTCACACGGAAAGAGCAGAAGGGAACTTGAGGAGGTGAACTAGAAGACTGTGTACTATTTGTAAAACCTACAGCACAAATTGTAAAACCTTCACTGTTGCTATCTGAGTAAGGGGAGGGAAGCCTCAAACCAAAACAGATCTTTCATTGTAGACATTTATGATGCATTAAAACTGGAATGTAAGCTCTGCTACGCAGATTGAACCATACACATGCATCTCAGTGAGAGGACCAGATGGTATAAGCCCACAGTGGTTAAATCACACAGTTTACTCTAGCAGAAGTCATGCCTGGAAAGAGTAGTTATTCTAAATGATTGATATGAATTCAGTCATTCAGATTAATGGTAAAAAGCTAGGACTATAAACAACAACATAACTGTTTTCTAAAGCTGAGGGCTCTCCCACGCTCTGCCTTCTAGGTGAGAGCAATGGGGTTTTCAGATATCCTAAATAACTCCTAGTAATCCATATGACAGAAAGAAGATACATTATGTTACACACAACTACCGAGGTTCTAATTATGCCCTTCTCAGCAAGTTCGCTCTTCACATCAGTTTGGAAACTACACTTGATATTTTAACAAGGAATACAATCAGACCCATAGCTAGAAGAAAGGGGCACTCTGTGCTTGCCAACCATTTAACAAACCATAATGTTTTGCTTTTCAAGATAATATACATACATAATTGCAAATATATTTTATACATACGCTCAAAGTTAAAAAAAAAAAAAAAAAAAAAAAGCAAATGATCCAACATTTCAAATAATCAAACTAGTGGGCAACGTAACTAAAAATAAGGCTATATTTATGTGTGTGTATATGTATGTATACATATATATTTTAGATGGGAGGTAACCATAGGTCAAGCAAGGAAGGAACTCAAGGACAGCTCAAATGAATAACTGGCAAAATATAACTAAGCAATTGCTGGTCTTTCCAAACCAAGATCTCTACTCAAGGATATTACAAAGGTAAAACACTCCATGAAGCAAAGTCACTTCAAAGAGGCAGATAAAATCACAGTAGAAGTACATTATATGAGGAGCTAAGATTGGAATAGCGGCAGGAAAAGTTTACAAGCATGAATGGACAGTAGGTGACATCTACAGTGTGGCCTTAAACATTGGACAAAAGCCACCAGAGATGAGGCAAGATGGAATGTGACAGAAAGAACCCACCATGCTCATACAGTGGCTCATGACAGGCTTCTGGGAGGAAAGGAAGAGGCGAGAGAAATACCCATACCAGCTGCAAATGCAGGAGGATGGCTGGGGCCCGTCTTGGATGAAGGAAGTCACCACAATAAAAGGTGACAAGGAAAACAGATGGTACACAGAAGGAAACCAGCACACAGACAAAATGTAAAATGACAAGGATAATCAAGATGTCCCAATAGTCAGGATTAAGAGAGGGAAATGTCTAACTTGAATACACATGTCCACAACGTTTATTATTCATGTGTCCAGCCATGAAAAAATCCTATTATAGTGACACTGATTGTGGGCTTTAAGCTAAGGAAATTATAATTTAGTAAATTGTAAGAAAATAAATTACATATTACGGGTTATTTGCTTTCTCTAGCCTGCTTGGAGACTTCCCTAGGCTTACTGAAGAGTACACTTCTTTTTCTGCTTGTTTTTCCTTTCTAGTAGAAAGGGTCATAGTTATATGAACAACCCTCTTCTACTTCTTGTTTGTCTATTGTTGTTGTCAATTTTTATGAAAAAAAACACACTACAAATCACAGATTCATAGAATTGCAGGGGTTGGAAGGGACCTCAAGTGATCGTTGAGTCCAAACCCCTGCTTAAGCAGGTTCCCTACAGCAGGTCACATAGGTAGGCGACATGCACAGACCAAGCTTTAAGAATGGAAGGTGAGTATTTGTCCATCTTCTAGCTCTTCTGTTACAAATCCTGCAGTCATGGAACCAGCAACGCAAGGGATATATGAATGCCTTCGTTAAGACTTTAAGAAATCTGAACCAGGAAAAAAAATGCTGCAAAGAAGGCTACCCTTGCTAGATTTTAGAAGGCAGAAAAATATGTGAAACAAAAGGTCTGAGGAGAAAATTAGAAGCAGCTTTCAAAATAACATTGCACAAAACACCAGTGTGTTAGGAGGGGAAAGGGGGGGGAGGGAGGGAGAAAAAGTGGAAAAGAAAAAAAGAAGCCAAGCCAACAGTTTGAGTGCTAGGATATTTAACACTGCCAACTCAAACCCATCAAACATTCTCCTCCTGTCCACTCTGCTGCTTCCTTTAATACTACAGTACTTCTGAAAAGAGGAGCAAGAAGAAAAATGATTGCACTAAATTTGCATAAGTGCACAACACAGGAGATTTATGAGCATTTATAACAGCCAAATCAGCCAAACAAATTGTCTGAAGAAATGCAACAGTAAGCTATTGGGGTTCTTATGTCGGTAACATCAGAAGTCCGTGGGGAGAATCAAATCTTTTATTATAAAAATCAATCACAATTCCCATTCTGTTCCTCAAACCCTAAAAAACCTGAGTGCCACTAATTTAGCCTTCTTCCCCAAGAATGAATCCCAGATAAAAAGGAGCCGACAGCTGGAGCGGAGCCAAAGGAAAGCTTTCAGGAGCAAAAACGCAGAGAACAATGTTTGTTCTGCATTTGGAACTTTACATGAAACTCTGCGCAGAGAAGACAGGCATATCTGGCTACACGGCTCAGAATATACATTTATTATGGAGAACGCTGCCTTTAAAAGGAGAAATAAATTAGAGATTAACGCCTTTTATGCGAGCTGCGAGAAGAAGAATTCCTGGAGCAATTCAATTCAGCACAAGGAACAAGGTTTCTTTCAAAAGTCACCCTTTACTGGGAAGGGCGCTTCTTTGCAGGGAGTCTGAACTGAGAAATACACAGCTCCTAGCTTTCTATTTATAGTCATTCAGGCAGTGAATAGTCTCATTCCAAATGCCACAAGGCATACTCACAACCTTTTATTCCAGAGACCTGATTTGTGTTTCATTTCAAAAGTCCAGCGCTATGAAAAAAGAGGGGGAGGGAAGAGAGCAACAGCAATGCAACAGGCAACAGAAACACTTTCTCAACTTTTCCTTTATGAAGCTGCTACTAGAGAGTGTGGAAAAGAGTTTTTCAGAAGCTTCCCTATGGGAAGGAGAAATGCGGAGCTTTGGAAGCGCATGCATTTTCGCTCATTAACGCGGAATACCAACGCCCCGCAATTTAAGGAGTCTGGGGGAAGGAGGAAAAGGAGTGAGGGGTGAGAGCATTTCAATTACTTGGCTTTGAAGGACCCTTCTGAATGAGAAAGAGACAGAAAACACTTGTCAAATGCAAGTTCAAGTGAAAGCCACTTCTGCCAATGAAGTGTGCAGATGGCCGTGGGGGTTCCACTGAACCCTAACTGGGCTTCTATTATGTCTTTATTGCTCACAAAAAGGCAAGGGTCACCTTCAGTTTAGAATAAGTTAGCTTCCTTTCCCACAGAATGACTTCGGTCAATCAAGCCAGCAAAGGAAGTCTTCCTTTGAGTGACTGCTATCCCATCAGTACACTGAGGAATTTTTAGAAAGGCTAAATAGACACAAAAACCTTTGGTTTCATCTACACTACAGACATTTATAAGAAAAATTTCCCACCGCCGCAGGCAACCTCGGCAGTCCTAGGGTAGGTTGGTGGTGGCCACCACGTACGTACATCAGATTTCTCTCTTGTTAGGGCCAGGAGATACAAGTCTAAAATCAGCGCTCGCCATTTGCTAAGACGTGGCACAAAAAGCAAGTTCTACATTTCTGCTCTTAGTATGCATTCTTCAGAAGTGTGAAAACCCCTATTCTACATAACATCAGGGCTCCTTTTCTTAACAGCATCCAGGTTCGTGCATTTCACAACCCGATGCTCCGGGAATTCTGAGGCAAGCACATGGTGCCTTCTGCCATCCAGCAGCTGCACCGTGGGCTCCTTGGTGTAACGCAATGGAAGAAGAGCAGCTTTAATGGCCAACTTCACTTACGGAAAAAAATCACATTGAATAGAAAACAGTCTAAGAGATGAAGGGAGGCGCGAGGACAAGAAGCTATGGAGAAATTTACCAGCAGAAGGAGCAGCCTTCTATCACTGAAATGAAGGTAAAGCAGAGCAATTCCTACTGCGAGGCAGTATCAGCAGAGCTTTTCAACATCATCTTCTACAGTGCTGAGAAATGCTATCATCAAAACTGAACCCTTAAAAACAAAAAACAAAAAACCCAAAGCCAACAACCCAAACCGCCATGCACACAAAACACCAAAGCTGAACTAGAAGAACACTAAAATTTGTGTTCGTGGCACTAAACTGCATTTTTCATTTGAAAAGCTCGCATCTAATGTCAATAAACAGCAGAAAGGGTGCGGTGTCCTCCCAGTGGTTTCAAAGGATTAAATATGGAAAAAAGAGTTCCAGACATTGAAAGGTCAAGCATCTTCAGTACACTTTCCTTCCATAATAGCAGTAGAAAAATAATAGCTGGGGAAAGACTTCACACCAGTGAGAAGTCAGTTCCCAAGCCACGGTGACAAATAAACCTGATCATCTGGTAGGGTGCACTGTGCATAACTGTGCATGCTGACACAATTACCCTGAAGACAGAAGCAAATGGCTCTTGACCCTGGGATAAAGCAATATTTGTGGGGGTCACAACTCCTGGGCAGCAGCTCTTATCTTCCTCCCAGGTCAGAGGTGAGCTGTATGGCAATGCTCTGTATTAATCTTGGAAAAGAGAGAGGAGATGCTACTTATTCTGTGCCAGAAAATGCATTAGGTTCTCATAAAGGGGGACCCACTTCCGTGCTTCATAGGTAGAGAAGCCTTCATGCAGCTAAATACAAAATCTGTCTTCTAAATACAGAAAGCAATCCCAGCAAGGGAAGCAAAGCACAATTCTCTCCCTAGCAGAGTAGTAAAGGGTGATTTGACAGCAGATAGCCCAAAATAATTCTTCAGTGAGAAAGGAGAGCCTGAAGCACGGAAAACTCAAATAATTCTTCAACATCATAGTTAAATACATCCTCAGGATTTCCTCTTGATAAATATAGCAAAAGCTGCACATACAGAAGTAATTCCTAAGCACTCTGCGAATACCAAATTTAGACGCTGCCTGTCCCTTTACAGAAGTAGTACAAACCAATACAACCCCTGGAAAATGGATAAGATTTAGAGGTTTTTATGACTGTTCAGCAATCCTAATAGATCAACAGTTGTAGTAGAAAATAATTCTACAATGGAATCTATATTAGTAAGACTGAGGAGTATTTCAATGGCATTTACAAGCATTTGTGGATTTTCACTTCGAGGATGCCGGATAAAATATCAAGCTTAGCATATAGAAGTCTGGGAGAATCCCTGATCAAGACCATTCTACGGAGGGTCCTCTTTCAAACAAATAATTATTTGAGAATCCTCTCATAGTGCATTAGGGGGCAATGAATAACACAGCCCACACCTTCTCATGTACTCTCTACTTGGGAAACGAAGCCCATGCTTCTGCAGAACGGAGTTTCACTGCAAGGCTGGTTTTGCTTCACTTCTTTACAGATTAACATTCCTGGTTATCTACAAAGGTGAAAGCGAGGTCAACTAGTGTGAACTCTGCACTTGGAGCAGACGGTACTGAACTCTGGTGGTTTTCTTTTTAATTCCTGGAAACTGGGAAAAGGAGAGAAGAGGGAAGGTTTAACCCAGTACAGCACAACCCTTAAAAAAAATTTCTTGACTACAAAACAGATTTGCCTTTATTGTGGAAAAATCCATTTATGCTGTAAGGGACACCAGACAGCAGTCTTCACCTCAGATGTGTAAGCTGTCTTTTCATTACACTGGGTCTAGAACATGAAGAAAAGAACTAGGGTATTGAATTTGATTTTAAGTTTAATGGGAAATCTAGCTTAAAGAACTAAGAACACTCATGGCACCAGAGGCTGCTGAGAAGACATCGGTCCAGGGCACTTTCCTCATGAATACCGGGCTGCTGTGTTGCAGTCAGAAGGTGATGCAGATGAGAATAACTGAGACTAAGTCATCATTCACTGGCAGAGGAACCACCTCCATCTCATCCCACCCCCTCTAGAATAAAAGAAAAGGTTTTATTCAAGACTACTGTAGAATGAAAAACAACAGACATGTCCAAGAATACCTGAACACAGGTGGAATTGGCCAAACTTTGGATGCATCTTTTATACCAAACGCTGGTTGCAAATTCTTGAAATATTCTCCCCCCCAATACTGTCACATCCTTCTTATGCTGAGGGCTCAAACACAAGGTCACCTGTCAGCTAACTCACTGAAAGGGGAACAGGAGTGGATTAACGTTGATGAGTATGCCTTGCCTTCCTTCACATGGATATTTCTGTAATAAAGAACTGCTCGCGGAGCAAAGCTTAGAGAAGAAAGGTGCAGTACTTGCGTTCCAGTAGCTAAAGCCTCTCGCTTTGTGAACAAGGATCCCACTTTCTTCAGCAGCTACCACACTTGGTAACAGTCCTTTTGAAAGCAAACAAATTCCATCCGGTGCATAGTATAAAATAATACATGGAAATTCCTAATTAAGCAGTAGGCAATTTATAGACAACTTAGCCTTGCATTTTGAAGAATGGAGCTAGAAGGCTCTATGCCCTTTTAGTAGGATGTGTCTGTTAGCAGGTAGAGGCTGTCTATATTTCTGCGTACCAGAAAGAGGCAGTCTCACACCAGGAAATTCTAAACCAGAGTCTGTCTCGGAAATATCTAACACAGAGAGTTTAAATTCATTAGAAAGTTTTAGGATCTGAAACAGTTCAGGGGTCTGACCTGCTGAAGATCACAGCGCACTTATCTCAGCAGTCTCTGCTCCAAACTTTAGGCTGGTGTGCACCAGGTTCAATCAACTATAACATCACTTCTTGGGTAGGAAGCTAGTTAAGAAAGATAATTCCAAAAATATTTAAGCAGAAATCTGAAAATTCTTTAGCAGACAACACTGAGGCTCCAACAACATCCTGGCTAGCCTCAGCTGAGGTGGAGGTTTGGGGTTAGGGAGTTTTATCTTGACTGCAAACCTGGTGATGAGGCTGGTGGTGCAAACAGAGTGCCACAAACAGTCAGAAGACAGACTGAGGAATCCTGAAGATGAAAGAATAGAAGACACCCTTTCCATTGCTGCCAGCCTTCTTTCTTCTTCCTAAAGATGCAGACCCTCTTTTCACTGAAGTTCTGCTAGGCCTGATATCATTTTGTAGAATTAGTACTGTTAAAGCACTGAAGTCAAAGATGCAGCTTTCTTCTCTTCCAGAAAGCTTGTTTCATTCCAGCAACGTCCCAATGGGAAGAGCAGTCATAACCAATCTGTCATCAGTCTTAAAGTCCAATAACTGCCATAAACTTGTGATAACATTTCAAAATAGCCCTTTCCTCAAATGACTCCTCCTATCCATTCCACAGTGACTATCTGGCTGCTAGCAAAAATTTGGTCCCACGCTCACTACTATGGATTATTCCCCTTTGGAACCCTGGAAGATAGTTATACACCTGTTCTTTGGATGTTGCTGCATACCTGGTGCCCATGCAAAGATGTAATACAGAATATTTCCCATAGAGTTTATTACACTGCACAATCCTTTCAATCCCTCAGCGGGAAATGCCAAAGCAAAGATTTACACTCTAATGTATCAGTTAGAACTTCTTATCTATAAATACTGCCTTTTTTTTTTTTTTTTTGCCAAGTGGCTCAAAAACAAAGTGTAATGTGTGAAGTATACTCAGACTTGTATAGAAAGCACAGCTTTAAACTAGATTGCTAACTTTTCTGTATGATCCAGATCTGCAGAGACTACTGCAGTGTAAGCAGCACCTTGTTCCAAATGACGTCTTACGGTGTTTGAGCAGCATACTATTAACAACAAACTAATTAAAAAGATGGTTTCTTTAAATTTCAAGGACAGCTCATGTAACTGCATCTCGGAGAACGTTTCAGTGAGTTCCAGGATTGACAGCTGGGGCCGACTTACACTTCGGACGTGAGCATCCTATAAAACTGTAAAGAACTACTGCACTTAATTATAAGTCTTCTGCAAAGATAAATGAAGGACAGTAGCTGGGGGGTGGGAAGGTGAGCAGGACTAAGGGAAGGTGCCAGAAGTCCGCACAACGTTTATTCCAGGAATACTGCACAAACTTCAGTAAAACGCATACATAATAAGCGGCACCTGAGAATTCCGTAATTGCTCATTATGCAATTACACCTTAGGCACTGCAGGCAAACACTGAAGGAATAACACATGGGAAACATGGCTAACCACAAAATTGTTTTTTAAGGAGAATTAGGAAATTCTACACGTGGATGCCACTGGGCCTTTGCTTCGCTCTCTGCTGGAACCCTGTAATCCTTATTAATCTACTGTTCGTTCCTGGAAAGTACCTTTTCTCGGTCAGTAAAATCCAAACTTCTGCTGGATTATTCCGTGCCCCTTACTCACAGCCAAAGCTGTGTGGACAAACACATGATTTCAACAGACATGACTCAAAACTCAGTATATGTTTTTCCTTGCCTCGGACTCTGCCAAACCAAGCACAAATTTAAAAAGCTGGGAACAATGTTACCACGGGGTGCCAAATTTGCAGTGAAAGCCCCATAGGCTGCTGTCACGCAAAGTCTGACGAGCCTTGCCAAATGGTTTCTTCAGGATACAAACTGCTTGCAGAGTGACTGGGCCCTTTGTACTGCAGCTGAATGCTGCAGATGGGAAGGTCTCTGTCAGGAAAGAGTAACTGCTGTTTTCACGGCGTGAAGTTTTAGACACACAAATAAGAACATACTCTCCTGGTACAGAACACGGCTCGGCACCCTGAACAGCTCTGCAGCATTTCTTTTCTATTTGCTGAGGAGTGCATGCAGAAGTAATGTCACAACTTGTTAAAAAAGAAAAGTGTCAAAAAAACCAACAAAAATAACAAAATAACCAGACATTCACAGTACATTTCAAACCCAAGGTCGAGCAAAAACAGGACAGATGCCCCAGGCTTATCAATTTTCCAAGCTGTATGAAGTTGAGTCACTTCTTTAAGAACTCAGGACACAAAGAGGCCTTCCTGCAGATCTAAAATACCAGGAAAAGCAGAATACCCAGCAGAGAAATGCACAAACACACACAAGCTGAATTCATGCATTTTTCCTAAGTGGAAGGCAGTTGAATACACAGCATACAATGAAAGCAATTCTGATCTACAAGTAGTTTTTCAGAATACTAGAGGAAATTGCACAGGCTTATACAGGGCACTTTTTACACTAACAGGCATCAGGCTTAACTACTTTTCCCATGGACAAACTAAGCGCAACTACATTCTGCAAAGCAGCAGAGATAATGCCTTCAGTTCGTTCAACTTTGCAAGTTGCACAGTGTAAGCTGGGACATTTAAAGACAGGTGAAATTGGCTGGATAGAGGAAAATAGCGGGGATGAGAATTCCTGCTTTACCTTATGCCTCTCCTGTAGATCTTCAGCCTCCCGAAGATTTTCAGTTAGCTAGTTTTTGGTTTTGACAAACAGTAGACAATACACTTACACAGACAGAACAACCCACCAAGACACACTAACTGCACTGGCGAGCTGTTTAAATGCTCTTGGCAAAAGAACACAAGTGAGCATGAGAAGAATGAGTTCGTGTTGAAGTGAAGAATAACTTCAACAGAAAATACAAATGGAAACGTCCCACCTCGTATACCATACAGCAAGACTTGACATGCACTCTGGCTAGCAGAGCAGAGCGAAGTATGGCTTACTGGGAAAACCTATGGCACTGAAGGAAGCTCTCAAACACCAAAATGCTTCAGGAAAAAGCTATAAGGTTGCAAATATGTCAAGATAAACAAGAAATGTGAAATACAATCCATTGGATAAACAGTAGATACTCTGAAATATTAACCCAATGCAATTTTTTTTTTTTTTATCTTTTAAGGATGATTAATAAAAATAAGCCTTAATGGAGACCAATGCGGAGCCAGCCAATACCTGAGCTGTGTCAATAACCACTTAAGTCATGCACTTCTCTCCCAACTGAACAGAATATAAATGTCTGGCACACATTCCAAAATGGAAACTGGAAATTTATTTCCTAATGGAAGTTCTGCATTAGACATTTAACATTCGTTTCTCCTGATAGCATGCCAGTGCCATTTTAACTCACACAGCTGCACAGTACCCATCCAGAACAGATCACAGCGTGCCCCTTCACAGCACCGGTCAGAGCCTCAGGCAAGCAGCCACGATATTTTTCCCCACTATGTCCTAAAGGGTCGTATTCAGGTATTGTAAATGTCAGAAGGAATCTGCTCATGATAACAAGCAAAAGTAAATTCTGAGCATGAAAACAAAAAGTGTAGGGGAAAAAAAGCCGGGGAGAGAGAGGAGTGACTTAAAATGAGAATATTTACACCTGTTTTAATCTAAGGACATGTAAACTCACTGCTAGAAGCATGGAGATTTAAATACTTAAACCTTTGTGCTAACAACTAAAACAGGGTTGCACAAGACAGGACAAAGTCTAGGGATGTCACAACCCACTGCATGTAAGAATATCTTCTGTTCCTAAGACCAAGTGAACTACCCTCTTCGCTATTTTTGCGAGCAGCAGAGAACCACAAAAAGTAAGTATAATAAGCAAAAGAAAAACGGAGGGAATAAAAAGCCCTTACTTTGGCTTCTCTGATTTTCCTAAACTTTGATGCCAAACCAAACAGTACCATTGGCTTCACTGTCTTACAATGAAGTTAGACAGACTGAACAGACAGCTTAAAACAGTGAAATGAATTGCACAATTTCAGTTCCAGCTACAAAAGGTGGAATCTGGAATGTTCTCTTTCCTACAGACTGAAAGGTAAGTAGAGAGAGGGCTGCTCCACAAGTCATCAAGCCCAGCACACCAAGCCGCTGCCAAACATTCAAGTTTACATGTCTGAAGCTAGCAGACAGTCTTAATTCCCTTCTTCCAGACGGCAAAAACTTTAGAGAGCACAGCCATTACCAAAGGCCTCAAAATTTATTTATGCTGTACATACCGTTACCCCAAATAAGGTAAAAACTCAACCGATTTCACAGGACTGGGATGAAATTTCTATCTTGCTTTTCTTAAGTATCATTACAGAAATAGCCTGTTTTAACAGCATAGTCAAAACAATCTCAATAAACTAGCTCATGCCATAGGAGGAAAAATTCATTATTGTTTTAGAAAGGGGGAAAAAAAAAAGCTTTCTTCCTCACATTTTGGTTTGGCAATTCTATTTATGAATTTATTTCAATTAGCTAGGTTATTCCCCTTAATTTACTTTGAAGCCATTTCAAATTCCCTGGAGAATTCCCTTTTGAAATTAAAATAGTCAGAGCTAATTATTTAGCACCTTTAACATTCCGACTGTTTTTCCAGCATCGTTGTGAAAGATAAACAACAACACACCACAGATAGCTCAAGGAACCTATTGCTACCAGATGCCCAGAGCATTAAAACAACATATTAAAAAGGAACATTTGTCAGTATGACAGCTCTAATAACAGAGTACGAATTCTTGAATTTGCCTGACCTCAGGTCGTATCTCATGCTGTCATCCAAACCCTCAGATTAATCATGAACTACTATAGATAATTTAGGATGAGGTTCAAAATCCAATTTTTCTTTTTTCTCAGAAATTGGAGCAAAAGGGGCCAGTAACCAGGTGAACACAACAGCATCTTAAGCAACTGTTCACAGCTGTTCAGGCCTTCTCACAACATCCAGCTGTATCCATAGCCTTCTATTTTCCCTTGGAAAAAACTTCCTCTCTTTCCAATAGTCCCTCCAGCGTCCTTATTTCCCAACTAACATCATGACCATTCTGCTGGCCATTGAAAAGTAGTGGAAAGCTGACAAGAACTTCATGAGTCGTCTGACCACGCAGCCACTAAGGTCTGCACAGTGGTTCCTGAGATGCCTTCCTCTCTTTTCTCACACCTCACTTTTATTCTTCTCAGCTGCATCAAACTAAACAGACCAACTCACATAAGTAAGCCTACTCCTGCAAACAGGCCTTCAGCAATTTTATGAATGCATCCATATGACATTTACAAAATGGTTGTAGATCAATATTTCTTGACAACAAAAAAAGACCAATCCCCTTCTACAGCTCAGTATTAACGAGCTCTACAAGTTTGCTGGATCACCTCTCAGACAAAAAACTTAACAATTTGGTGAAACATCAGAATCTCGCAGACACGCACTAAGATGACGAAATTGCCTTGCCCCAAAACTAGATTCTACGTTTTACAGTTATTTAATTTATCACCTTCTGTTCTCAGTGAAACTACTTCGAGACTCAGTTCCCTGTAGCTCTAATATCTGTGGTAGCACATTCACAATTACCGTTTAAGATTTAATCATGGGATATTAAGGCAAAAAAATAATGGGGAAAAAAGGCATCTCCTTAGAAGGATGCCTTAGAACATCTCAGGCCTCTCCAGTGCAAAAACAACTTTTATTCCATGGATCTCTGGACAACGCATAGTCAAAGTCCTGAAGTATGGCTTTCTAGGACCTCCACACCACCTCCTCCTATACAAATCTTGCATTAGGTCTTCGCATGCAGCAATTTCAGATGGTAATTCCAAGCACCCCAGACAAGGCAAAAGTCAAGGAGGCTATACCTGAGTATCCCATCTGTTGCAAAGGCCCCAGGTCAAACCTGAGATTTCAAGCAATCAAATTATACTTCCGGCAAAGCAGGAGTTTCTAATTGCACATTTCTTGACATAGCATAACACCTATTGCAAATGTTTTCTGAAGCAATGAAACACTCGAACGTGCTTCCCTTCTTCTCAGATACATCTCGTTTCATTAATTTTAACACTATATTTAACAAAACAAGAGACTCCTCAAAAAAATGGATAAATGATTCCAAGACGCAAAGCTGCACATAATAACAGTACTTGTTTTCTAAGAATGCCCACGGGATCAGCTCTTACCTCAATTTTATCTGTTTTTGCATCTCCCCAGTAAAGTTTGTCCTCTTCGAGATCCAGTGCCAAGCCATTAGGCCAACCCAGGGATGTATTCACCAGAACTCTCCTCTCTGATCCATCCAAATAAGCACATTCTATCTTTGGACTTTCACCCCAGTCTGTCCAATACATGTAGCTGTAAAGAAAAGGGCAGAAACAGTCAATGCACGTAACCTGCAATACAGAAAGTGTTAAGATCTGTTCTATTTTTGAAAGAACTTGCTAACTTTCTGCTTTCCAAACTGTAGCAAATAAACCAACCAACTTGAACTGTAACCTTTCTGCACAGGGAGGTTGTGGAGTCTCCTCTGTGATGATCTTCAAAGGCTGCCTGGAAATAGTCCTGGGTATCCTGCTCCAGATGTCCCTGTTTGGGTGGAGTTGGACTAGATTGTAGAATAGCTTGGATTGGAAGGAACGTCAACGGTCATCCAGTTCTAACCCCTGCCCACCTCAGCCATCCTGTAAATTCTGTAACCAGTAATGAGAATCTGAAGTTTAACTGTTAACTAAATCAAAGCACTGAAAGCATGCAGTGGCCTGATTCTTTAATAGCTACAATGCTGAAGACACAGAGAAAATAAAATTCAACCGAACACACAACACATTTTCATTTAAGAACACTGTATTTAGCTGTCACCTTCTACATGCATAGCATATGTATGTGATGGATGAAGCAAGGGAAAGCTTGTCATGTCTAGAGCAAAATGAACATCTGACAAGTAATACACGCATCATCTTGTAATTTGCAGATTTTCAGTTTCAAGAGGGCACAAACTGGACCCAAAAGCCTACTACTGCAGGGCTACCATGAAAACAAAACTTACCCCATCACAGGATTGAGCACGATTGCACGAGGTTCATCTAGATTTTCTGATATAAGGATCTTTCTTGATGTCCCATTCAAACGCGTCACTTCAATGCGGTCTGTTCCAGTATCAGTCCAGTACAGGTTCCTTGCCACCCAGTCCACAGCAATACCATCTGGATGGTTGATTTCTGTGGTTACCAGAGTCTGTGCTCCAGAGCCATCAAGGTACGCCCGACGAATTGCCCGAACATCATCATCAGTCCAGTAGATGTAGCCTTCCACAGGATCATAGTCTATGGCGATTGCGTGTCTGATATTGTCTATCTGCAGAATAATGTCAGTGAAATCCGGCATGTCCAAGGAAATCCTTCTCAAGTCAGTCCTCCTGGCAAGCAGCAACACTTCTTCAGCACCTGAGGAGAAAACCATTCATAGCATCGCTTTTGTTGTTGTTGTTGAAGCCCCAGCAACAGAGTTATTTCGCTACTAATGTGAACGCTTTAACACAGCACAGCAGTCTGTGAATTGCTGCTGTCACTACTATAAGAGATATATTCTAAACAAGGAGATCCAGCTTCCACTGAACTACAGACTTGTCTGAACAGGGAGTTATTCCTAAACACTTCTCAACTAGCTATTTGTGCTGGCACTCTTATTTCACAATGACAGCATATTTCTCCCAGCCTCCCAAACTAACATGGAACACTGCACTCAATCTAGAACAAGGACATCCATGCAAGTAGTTAGCTAGTCAATTGATTTGCTTTAAATCAGCAGCCCTCCGTTAGCCAAATAAACAAATTACATGCAGGTGAATTCCCAAGGAGCACACCAACAGCGAGAACAAATGTAGTTTGACTAATGCAAACATGCAGCTTGCAGACACCAAGCTCCAATTCCCAGCCCGTACAACAACCTACCACATTCTCCACGGAAAAACAAGAACCGCACAGCACTAGCAACTCTGTTTCTAGAGGTAAAACAGTGTTGGTAGTAACCAACATTTAACAAAGATTCCAAACCAATACTCATAAAGCCACTCTTGGAAAAGCTGCTGGTATGAAAGCCCACCTGTGTCCCTTCCATTCCTCCAAGTAAGAAAGATTCAATTTTTTTTAAATATTGACCACATAATGGACCGCTATCAAGAAAGTAGTAATGGAAGAAGTTACAAAAGATAACCCAGGCTAAACACAGAATAATGCCATCCCTTTCATTAGCATGGACCAAAACAATAATTTGGTGGGGTATGTCCAAATAGTTCATCACATGATACAGAATTCGGCCAAACTTCCCACCAGCTGTATCACCGCATTAGACACGTTGTTTGACAGACAAACACTAACAGAACTAACAGAAGGCTTCAGTATTTCACAAACAAATTACATTAAGGATTTGTTCCAGACAGCCCAATAAGAAAGCAAGTAACAGCTACAGCAAATATTTCTTATCTGGTCAAATCTGACACAAAACCAAAGCAATAGGATACGTTTCTCCACTTCTGCTCCACCACCCCGCTGCAAAGTTTTACTGCAGTAGAACAACCTGGAGCACAACACACGCTTCAAAGACTGACAGACTTTTCAGTATTTTCTTTCTGGCCACTTCTTCTACCAGTACAGAACCAGGACGCAGTAAAACATAACGTTGCTGAAGACATTTTCCCCACATGCTTCAGCACATCAAGAGCAATATATGTATGTTTCCTTCTCTCTCTAAATGTAGTTTCAGAACTGACAAGTGTTTATATTTTAGCAAGACTCCAGAACTGGAAAACAGAACAAAGTCACTTCCATTTTGTCCAGCACAGGAAGCACCAGCTGGAGGTGGTAACTTCCAGGTCTCACCAGCTGCCCAGATTAAATGAAAACAGTCAACATGGCACACATCTTCTTGAGATCACTAAGAAGAACAGAAATTCAAATCCTCACGAGAACATTCTTCTAGCAGAAAATTTCACCTGGGCACATGTATGAAGTTTGAGACTCAGAAGAACTGCACATCAAAACCAAATCCGTATTCCCATCAGGAGCAGGACGGTACTGCTGTCTGCTTTTGGATTTGGAAACCAGAGTTTCACCTCCAAATAATATCTCAGAAACTCCTAACAGTGCTCAGGTTGCAAGGATATGATAAAATGAAAAGAATGGTCTACAAGAGCACTGTCTGAACAATATCCAAGCAATTTTCCCAAGTGAAGCAGTGCTGCCCTCCTTCTTGCCACTGGCTGCTTGTTCTCACTTCAGTATCACCCCTTCCCATATGCAAGCACAACAGGCAGCAAGGCTACGTGCTGCAAACCACACAAAAGAGGTGATCTAAACAAAAACCAACTCAGCAGAAATAAGGCTGAGCTTTTAGCCAGATCAGTTCACTGCAGAGCTCCACGAACACTTGTGCTGGCACGGGGAAGGCCTCCAGCAGGAATGCTTCTTCCAGTCAATGCTAGCTGACCAAGTTTGCTAACTACGGCATCAGCTGAACCAGCAAACTTTGAAGGAAAGCAACAACAAATCAGAGCATAAGAACATATGGAGAATTAGGAGGAAGGAGAACCCACGTGTTCTTGACAGTGAAGCAAGAGAGCAGTCTGCCTTCAAATTTCTTTAAGAAAATAAAACTGTTTTTCAGGAAGCATTCCTCACAGTTGAAACTTCTGATTGCTTATCTGAACATACCAAAACCAGTAACTTGCAGCCCAAGTTAAGAAGGGAACAGCCCCGGGTGACCAGACAGCTTCTATGGCTTCTCTCCTCCTTTGCTCCCTGGGGAAAACACAGCAACAGCTTTTCATTTGTCCAGTTTCCCTTCTGTTAAGGGAACGACGTGTACCAGCAATTGCTAGAAAGCACTGCTAGTAGAACTACTCTTCTTTCAAAAGCTTCGTAAATCTCCTGGAAAGAGGAGAAAAATAATGGAATACCTAAGATGCTACTTGGTATTTTCTATTGTGCTTAGAAGAGCTGACTGACATGCCAAACAGTGGAAATCAATCAAGTGCTTTGGTTAAAAAAACCACCACGGTGAACCAAAAATATACAGCTTATACCTCCCTCTTTCTCCACACTTCTTAAACGGTCTTTGAATGATTAATTGCCTGTAATGGCATGCAGTACAAATGAAAGGTGACACTGCCAACAACTCTATCTACTCTAACTACTCTACGAAATGCAAGACAATTTCCTTTCTTAAGCAAGCAGAAGACCATAGCTGTTACAAGTACCTGAAAAAGCTGTCTGGGAAGAAAACAAGTCCAGAGTCCGATAAGCTCTTCTCTATTTCAAGGACTACCCCAGCAAGAGTAACCTCAGAGCTAAGCTGACATTTCTGGATAGAAAACAGGTCCACAAGAGCTCTGCTAGTTTCTAACATAATGACAAGAATTTGCTTTCAGCTGAAAGGGAGGGCCTTCAAAGTATTAAAGGTTTGTACTCAAAACTGATCAATGCAGTTAAAAATGATAATTTTAGGAAGCCTGATCAAATAGAAGGGCTTGTCCAGAACACGTCAATGTTGGAAGCAACAGAAATGAAAAGGAAGCCAGGTCACCTGGATCCTGGACGTTACCTCAAATAGTACAGATTCAAATAGTACAGTAGCACACCACTACACAGCTTCTTTACAGGAAAAAAATCCCATGAATATTATTTGGCAACACAAACACACGAAAAATACTTACTTTTCTAATGCAAGTTAAGATCACTCTCTAACAGCCAAAGGAAAAAAGCCACTGAGAGAGAGCATCTGCAGACCCTGATCTGCAACTGCAGAGCTCAGACAGCAAGCTACAATAACACAGCAGCAGCAGAAACAACAAAATACCTCAGGAAACAAAGTTTTAGGTTTTGCTTCCATGTTTCTGAAACGTTTCGCTGGTAGGAGTCAGAATAAAAACCCACGTCTAGCACAAGCGAAAACTCAGCCCCAATACTCAGTACAGAATGCGCTCGGTCAACAAAATGTTCCATGAAAAGCAGAGTAGGGATAAATACTTGTAGTTCAACTGTGTCAAGAAGTGAGCAGCACTGCAGCTGCTCAGCCACCCACAGCACTTGGTTTCATGTTCACCTTACCTTCTAATCTCCATTATATTAACGTCTGCAATCATAACCTTAATATTGAAGTATGTGCATTGTGAAGCTGAATAGCACCAAATATATGCATACAACTGATAACACAGCAATTACCAGAATTACGTGCATTTCTAAGACGATCAACATTACAGGTATCACTGCATGGGAACAGACAGATAAGAATCAAACGCATACGTTTTGACTCTTCACATGAATGATTGCATCTTCACCTTGGTTCATGGGGAACAAGGTCAGGGTTGAATGTACCAGAGGAAGGAACCGGCAGATGAAAACTTAAGGCCCAGATTATACCCACAGGCGCTGGCTAAACAACAGGCTGTAAGGCATCATTAATATCCTCCTAAAAACCATAAATAATAGCAAAACAGCAGTAATAACCAGACTCAACTGTATCTCATCCAGCTGTCTTATGTACACATCCACTTGCATACAAAGTAATATTTTGGCCAGGAAAGCAGGAGCAGACCCTTTGAATCAGTCACTACCCTTTGAATCAGCAATTGCACGAGGACTACAACCTCCTAGCAAAGGGAAGAAACAATCCTGTTTCTAACACGCTCAGCCATTCAAACTTTCTCTGCAGGCAGGCGTAACTTTGGGAATATTCTGCACCATAGACGTACACAGCTGAAAACAATCATGGAGAAGACAATTGGGCAATCCAGGGCTTCAGGATTAGGCTGTTTTCTCTCTTGACCCAACTGACCAGAAAAAGAATAACGATAATTCCACTTGACAAGTGGGACAGGACAGCTCATTGGTAGTTGAACTGAACATTTTTTGGAAAATTCTTGTAATTTTTAACATGCCTCTAACCGACATTTATGGGAAAAAGAAATAATAAAGGCAACGAGCTACTTGACCGATCTAAGAGTTCTGGCTGCTCGGCAATTTGTGTTGGAGAGATGCAACTGCTTAAAATGAAGTCAAGTTATTACACAACTAGGCTCTTGACAGACACTATCTACATCCTAAGACATTACAAGACATGCAAACAGCGAAAATGTTAATACTGTATGTCTTGTTACATTCGCCCTCACATCCCTTTTGAAAGCTGGTAGAAGTCCATCACGGTGGACAGTTTACGACAGGTGCAGAAATCCCGGCCTTTATTACAACACAATCCAAACATGACTGTGTTTTTTATTACTGTATTTTCCTCTATTGACACATTTCTAGTATAAAAAGAGAGAAATTTGGCACTGGGCTCTGAGCACAGCACTATGAGATGAGAACTTATCTCAGCAGCATTGTTGGTTCTTTCCAACAAACTGGACAAACACGCTCGCCTGGCTCATTAGTTTTATCTGCATCATGGAGGCATTTTGATTATTAATGTTGGTAGGAATGTTTTCAAGGCTACAGAAGCGTTATGCCGTGACTTGTCTGCTGTAATGCTGGATACCCCAGAACCTGCCTAGTACATTATAGTAAGCTGTTTACCTAGTGCTGGAGTGCTACAGCATTTATTTGATTAAACTGATGTTCACAAACCTCTCTCACTGTACTCTTGTAACCACACGACCAAGAGATTCCCAGAAATCACTATTATAGCATGGTCATGTAGAACATCACACCATGATCTACTCCCTTTTTTTTTCCTTGTGGGGTACGTGAGGGAGAATGCAAACTATCCCAAGTACTACAACATCACAGCAGCTTATGAAAAGTCCTCTATGCAAACCATAGATCAGAACGCCAGAAGAAGTGAGGCCACTCGAGAGTTGCCATTCAGAAAGCATTTAAAAAGACTCAGTTTCAAGCTCTTTTATTTTTCCCACCAGTTTAAAATTTTTAACTCTTTATTTTACTTAAGTACGTTGTTGGGATTTTTTATTCACTAAAAGCATTCTGCAACCTTCCATGGAATTTTCAGCATGTTTGATACCCATAAAAACCCATGAAATGTTCTGCTAAATGTGCAGAACCAGTGCTAGCAATATCTCAATTTAAAAAAGACACCAAACAGAACAGAAAAATGTAAGGCAGTTATTCTCACTTCCTGAAGACTAAATTCTCTCTTTGCCATCAAGAAATCCCACAGAAGCAGGTTAGGAGACTTTTTTGTTTGTACATGCGACGCTTTCCTTCCATTCCCAGTAACCAATTACTTTTAATACCCATACTAGGTACAGTGTTTGCTTTGATTTCCTTGTTTTGTGCACTCGCTATTAAAAATTCATGCTTCAGCGCTGAAAATGGCAGCTGCATTCTATTTGCAAAATTAACTGCAATCAGAGCTGACAGCAGTGAAGCAGGCCATCTCACCAGCCTGACAAGAGCCTTTTTTATTCTTCCCTTGGCCCACTTCACATTTGACAAGTGACAAGACGTCTATAATACAGTAACAAATGCTCCAATTTATTCACCCAATCTAAACAAATGTAGACTGCAGCGGTTCCTTCTGCTAATCTATGCCAGAAAACACCATGCTATTCCTTTCCCATTTGTCTGCCTGCTAATCAGGCCAGAACAATGCTCCATTGTGGGACTCTTCCCCTAGTTCTGTGTACATGCATGTGCATACACACCCAGTCTATATAAAGGCAACTTCTGAGATCTCTATATTTGGGGGGGGGAGGAGGAATTAGATAAACTGCAATAATGGTAAAGCTTTTCGTTCTTCTCTGTGGAACAAAGCAGTCAGCTCTTTTTGAAAGCGGTCCATTAGAGAGTACTTTGACTGCAGGCAACTCTTTTACAAGCTGTTTGAAATAAGGGGGTGGGAGAAAACTTCATTATTCTCTATGGAATGTACGAAAATAAGAAATGCTGCCATGCTGTTTAACAACCTCAACAGTATTTAAAACTTACAACATCTTGCATAATGTTCAGCATCAGCCAGCCTTCACACCACAGGAAGAACGATGTAATGAAATTATCAGAGGTTTAAAACTGGTATCAAACCCCACTCTTGCTATTCAACTTCTGCAGAACATAAAAACATTCAAGGAGATCGAACAAATTTTGGGAATACCCACAAATAAAGACCACTGCTTCATACTGCAGTGGTGCCAGCTCCGAGCTGGGAGACTGTTTGACACTACCAGGAGAAGCGTGCAACACGTATCGGGTTTATCAGTCTAAAACTGAGAGTTGCATGCAGTAATTGTATGCAACCCACAAAACAGAAACAGGAAAGGCTTATGTGAAAGAATGTTTTGAGTGCCCACATTTGGACAGAGCTTGAATTGAAAGGTAAGTAGGCACAAGGAAAACTAACACTTATGACAAAGAAAGGAAATACCAGAGCGCTCATGTAACTCATAAATTACATCATATCTCCCTGCACATTGCAGTGAAAAGCTGTTGTCCAGTGTTTCTTCGATTATCTCAGTAGCAGACTCCTAATAGTTACTTTGCCTAAATCAGGAAAGAGTTACAATTTCAAGCAGGGCTATGACACGTTCACAAACAAGCAAGTACCTCAAACAGAATATTAATTAAACTCCACAGGTGATAAGATCATCAGCACAGAACAGCTGACTAGAACATAAGCAATGCTTCTTCCATATGTTACACAGAAGACACATTAATACCCTGTTCTAGTTTAGGGCCTAGGATGTATAAAACATCCGAAGATTGTACATACCTGGTATTCCATTTGGGAGCACAAAGCTTTGTAAAGCTACTGCTAAGAGAGAAGTGGCTAACTCTGAGGGAGATTTTTCCAGTTATACAAGCACTGGCAGTAATCAAAGATCAGCACAACTGCGTGGCTCTTGCTGTACCAAGAAAAAGAATTTGCCCTTATACAGAGGCTTCATCCAAAGACCTCAAAACAGTTCAACAATTAAGTCTTAAGCCCTGCCCTGAGGTCTGGCTGTCTAAATGCTATGTGCTCTAAAGAGAGAGCACTGGAAGTTGGAAAAGTTAAGTGGTAAATCCGAATGTTAACTTATAGATATCATAGTCCCAGCTCCCACTTTTAATTAGCAAAAACCCCCACCTCTTTGCATAGAATTCTTAACAACATATATTGCAAGCCATAGGGAAAAGGACGGCCCAAGAAAAAGTCTGCCACAAATTCTCACTTCTAGAAATACAGTGCAATTGTTGGATTTTGGCATGTCCTCGCAGAGCATAGTTTTAAAGCACCTATTTTTTGCAGGAGATAGCCTGAGCCAGTAAGGCTGTATATGAAATCACTACCTTGTAAAGCAGTTCAGTGACTTTACTGGTTTCTGTTAAACAGAGTTTTGGTGGTGACATCTTCAAACACCATCAAAAACCCACTAAACCCAACAAGATACATAATTAATACTTTTTTTTTTTTTTTTTTCCAAAATACTGGACAGAAGAAACACACAACAGTTTTACTACAAACCCATTTCTGTTGCATTCTAATTGCAAAAGTTTTGAACTCACCTAGAAACCTTACATACATCGGTTTCTCTGCACTGTTTCCCCTCCTAACATCATGTCCCACAGGCTCCTCCGAGGTTGACAGCTGTATAGTGCTCTGAAGTTTAAGTGTTAATTATTATGTTCCAAGTATGATGGAGCCACAGACAACGTGGCCATCGTCACCTGCCAAAGGGCACACATCACAGAAAAAGCTATAAGCAATTCTAAGTTTGGGTTTGCAGATCTCAACCTCTCTGTTGCTACTTTGCTGCAGTAAAATGGTGCTTGCCCACAGTACGTTTGAAGAGGCAGTCAAGCTGTAGAAGCTTAACAAGTTAGCACTGAGACTTGGTAACTTTCCATGGGCAGGTACTCAGCGTCTGCAGAATGAAAGATAACGAAGTTTACACATAAACCTTCTCAGCACAGACAAAGGGTGTGGTTCTACTAAGTATAAAGACTGAGCTGATCGGAAGGCTCAACATGAACAAAACGAGTTAGCTACCATCTCTTACTAGAATGCGTTTCGGTTTTTCAAAGCAGTCATCAATCTGAAACACGCACCAATCTGGAAGGAGTTTCATTCATTGCTCCTGTAAACTTGCTGAAAACAGAGCTAGAAGATAAGGCAGACCTTCCATCCCCCCCAGGTTTGTTCCTTACAGTGTGTTTCTAATGGCTGCTACCCAGTGAAATTTTAAACAAGGCCATTTCCATAAGAGGCTATTCCATTTCTGCGCTACACAAAGTACTCCCCATTTAGGAGGATAAAGGATGCTATGAATAGAAAATAATGTAATCTTTTCATACAGATCAAATGAAATCATAACCATAACATACAGACAAAAGCAAGGGGAAAACAGATTCAAGACAAACAATACCCACAAATAAAGAAAAGAAAAAAACAATTTTTATGAAATAGAGTAGAACTCAGAGGAAAACTCTATTGCTTTACTTGACTTATACAGCCAAGGTTCAAAACCAGCACAGAAATGAACAAACCTTCTGCTATTCCAATTCCTACGCATGCAGAAGCAACAGAAAAAATCGTCACCAAAAAAAAGCATAAGAACCCTAGGACATGTTTTGGAAGACACGTATACCCAAAAGAATGGCTTATTCATTGACTTCCATTTGCACAGTAGCCTCTAGATTTCCTAATCTTTGCTGGACAGTTTTTACAATTCTTTCTGGTTAACTGCAAAGGCATCTCAGTGAAATGTAGCTCCACACATATTATTTCCAATTAAGTAAACACAATTCCAGCTCACTGTTTGAGTGCTAAAGGATCAATGGGATATGTTTGGAGTGAGTAGTGTATTGTGGTCAAAATGGATCTGGATGCAGGGAATGAAGTGTTATTTCCTCATTCACCGACTGCATCTCATTTTCATAGCCTAGAATTTGTATAGATTTCCTCCTTGCAGGAACTCCACTGTATACTCCTTGTGCAAGTGATCTATTACCCAAACTTTCCCTCTCGTCTGGTTCAAAACACCCATAGATCCTTCCATAATATCATCTGCTGGAGGGTTGGAAATAACACGAATGAAATTACAGAACTAAAATGGTAGCAGGCATTTAGGGAGATGCCAATTATACAAATCCCTAATTCGGAGAAGCCATCTTCAAGAATGCCCCAGTCTAACTGAAAGAGTACATGAAGTTAGCTACGCCTTGACAGGCGAAGGAAACACCATTGGGGGCACAGCAGCAAGATGGAGAACAAGAAAAAGTCCTCCCAGTATTATGAACGAGATCTCCCTATGGTAGTCAGACACCAGGCACAGGGCAGAAGATATCTGTGCAGTCAGAGCATGGTGCAACCAAACTATCTTTTCTTTTCCCCCATGGTTGCATTTAAATCAGGTAACACGCGAGGGAAAGAGACAGGCATGCAGGCATTCTTTCAATATTTTCCTCCACCATATTTTTTTGTTGGAATTAGAATCTTTCTATTGTTTGTTTTCCCCATGACAGAGAGATTAGTATGATTGCTCCTTCCTTCTGTTTTGCATTGTGAAGAAAGGGAAGGAGAAATAACACAGTTGGGAATATTACCCAACTCTGATGAACTGCCTCAACAACAGAATCAAGGATTAAAAAAAAAAAAAAAAAAAAGGCAGCTAAACACATGAAGCTACTGCCTTCTTCCCCAATTACAAAAACAGAGTTCTATTTTGAGCAGCCAGAATTCCATTGTTCATTTCAAAAACAAGTGTTCTGCCTTCACAGAAGAAATCCTACAGCTCCTACGAGGGATTGACTCAAAAGCCAAAGCTTTCCCACTTTAAAGCAAATAACAATCGCTTTGTACTGCTTCTCTGGTGAGTCGAGGTCAACATACCACGTCTCAGATAACCACCTACATTCTGATATGCCAGGTAGAAGATGCATGCAGAAGCACCCAGCTCATTAGAAAGTAGCCATCACCCATTGGCCACAATTTGCACAGGAAATAGATAATTTTTCTAGAGAAACAAATAGGTTCCTCTCCAAACTTCAGTTTACACAACTGTTGTGGGTTAGCCTTGGTAGGCAGCTCAGCATCACTCAGCCACTCACTCGCTGCCCCCCAGTGGGATGGGGAAGAGAATCAATTGGAAGGGTAAAAGTGAGAAAACTCTTGGATTAAGACAATTTAATAGGTAAACAAAAAAAACTGTACACACAAGCAAAGCAAAACAAAGAATCCATTCACTATTTCCCATGTGCAGGGAAAATGAATGATGCTCAGGTGAAATTGCTATATTTATGCCTAGAGTAAAAATATGTAGTTTTACTGAAATGTTTTATCCATACATTGCAACAAAGCATTATTGAGAAGCAAATACAGAACTGTAAGATAGCTTTTAAAATCTTGGGGTAGGCAGCTTCCAGAAACTGCACGGATACTGGAATAATTTTGAGCTCCTATAGCTCTGAGAACCTCTCCTGAACTTAAAAGATACACAGTTTTTTAAAAAAAAATTATTGAAGTCCTAGTTTCTTCTACCCATTTCAACTCCGTAGACATAGATTCAAATTATTAAAAGTTTGGGAGGGTGAGGTGAGTTTTCCCTCAAAATACTTTCTGTCATCAGACATAGATGAATAGGCTTTAAAATTCTGACACACAAATTTTAGTTGATATGCAGTTGACTTGCTTGGTACCATGATAGCAGAAAACGATGTGCAATAATAGTTAATATCCTTCGGGAACGTAACACTAACAGACAGAAGGAATTTAAGAAGTTGGGGGGACCATTTGCAGGGAAACAAACCCACTTCTAGGAAAAAAAGATGAGGCTTTGAACAGTTTTTGAGGGCTGGCAGCAGTGGCTGTATGTTAGTAACAGCAAATAGAGAAGATTACATTTTCCAGAACCATAAGGAAGAGACTGCTGAATACTATTTGCAGAAATGGGTTCAATCTTGAAAGAACGCATACACATCTTAGAAGAGACTGGGAGCGGAGTTTAATCCCAATTAGCTGACGAGGTATACCACAATCCTCTAGATTTGACTATGATTAAACTGAACTGCAAGGCCAAGGCAAAGACGAGAGGAAACAGCAGAACAAAGCAAAACTCTCTCCAACGAAGTAGAACAGGATGGAAAAGTCCTGGTTCCATTCATATGAAGTGGTAAAATTATACCAAAAAGTGCACTGGAGCTGTAATCAGAAACAGATAAATCTTGTTCACTGTGCACCAAGGAAAACAAGGCAAGAGAAAAGACTGCTAGTGTGATAAGCATATGCAAGATCAAGTTGCTCAAAGAAGAAGACATGCAGCTATCACTTGAAGACAGTGCTGTAAGGTAAGACAGGTTCAAATGTTCAATAACAGAACTCACTAAATCCTAAAAACAAACAAACAAAACCCTTCAAAAATCAGAACAATTCTGTTCAATAAAGAGATAAATGTCATCCTTACAGAAAAGAAAACCTTTCTGGTCATAAATCAGCAAAACGACTGAAAAAAGGACCTGAAGCTCTGTGGCCTATTTGCTGCTGTTTGTCAATTGCTGATCAAACCAAACAGAGCTCTGAAAACATGCATAGAACAGACATAATTTTTACTCTGGTCTTTAATTACTTGCATCAGAAAGTATCTAAATGAAGAACCTAAAAATTAACTAAAGCAGGCTAACAATTTTATTAGAGGATGAACAAAGCCAGTCAGGTAGAATTACAAATCCCTTTTAAATGGCTGCTGCAACCAAATTCTTGTTCCATTCTCAGAGATTCATATGATTACTCAAGTAGGCTTTGAGAAGACTTTCAAACAAACACATACAAATCAAGAAAGCCACTTAGTCTAAGAACTGAAGTTCTGTTTTGAAATACAACATTTCAGAGTTCAGTTATTCCTGGAAATTACATAGTAATTAGAATTATTACTGAATAGATCACTCTCCACAGGTGCTTCCTTCAGACTAGAGCTGTTGGGCTCTAACAGGCATTAGAAACAGCAGCTTCCTTACCTTATAAATGGACAAGACCGGGTGGGTCCTATCACTCAAAGATCTGAAAGGAATATGTTACATTTTGCTTCACACAGTGCCTGTCAGGCAACTGATATTAACGCCATTTCATGAGCTGCTTTTACCAACTCAGGTTACAGAACCTCCTCAGAGTTGCACTGAAGTTGCATGACTCTAAGCTTCCTGGGAGTTACACTGATTACAATCTCTTTGTTTTTAGTACCTCAGGTCATAATACAAACAGAGCTCCTTGTCCTCCCTTCCAGCAAAGGGTGGTCCAATACAACTTCATAAGTAATTTCAAAGACCTTGGCTTGAAAGCTCACTTTAAAAAAAATCACAGAATTATAGAATATCCTGAGTTGGAAGGGACCCAAAGGATCGTTGAGTCAAACTCCACACAGGATCACCTAAAAATTAAACCATATGTTTGAGCACTGCCCAAACACTCCTCGAACTCCGGCAGCTCGAGGCTGTGCCCACAGCCCTGGGCAGCCTGTTCCATGCTCACCATCTCTGGAGAAGAACCTCTTCCTAACACTCAACCTGACCTACACAGCACCATCAGGCCCTGTCGCTATCACAGAGCAGAGCTCAGCACTGCCCTCCGCTCCCTGTGAGGAACTGCAGCTGCCATGAGGCCTCCCCTCAGCTCCTCTGCTCTGGGCTGAACAAACCCAGGTACCTCACCTGCTCCTTACACACCTTGCCCTCCAAATCCTTCACTGTCTTCACAGCCCTCCTCTGGAGGCTCTCTAATAGCTTTTTGTGGCCTTCTGATACTGTGGCACCCAAAACCATACACAGTTTTGGAGGTGAGGCCACACAGCGCAGAGCAGAGCGGGAATTCTTACTTAGTGCTCACAGGACTGCTAACGGAACAATTCTGTTGACATAACGAATAGATAGGGAATTGCAACCTTCCTACCCAACTCTACAACAGCTAGTAAAGCACTTATCTTGCCTACACCTTCAACAATTAAATACACCAATCAACAAAGCCTGTCACTATACAGACGAGAGAAAGCTTGCTAATATTTACCAAATGTTGCACACATCTTTTGCTAGCAAATCCAGCTACGGGTGCTGACAGAGAGGAGAACTGATGAAAACTTCAGATAACAGGTGCTTTGTTTTCATGCTAGCCTGCTGATTACAGCTTTTTTCCTCTAGAAATATAAAACCTGTCCTCACACTGCAGAGAACTATATGTAGGCAGTTCTCCAGGTACCTTGTAAGTACCAGGTCATGTTATCAGTGAGCAAAGAAAACGTCACACACCAACAGGGCAAAACAGAGCAACATCATGTCTGAAGGGAAATAACAAAACACCTGATACCTGCACAAAACAAGTACACATTCCCAGAGAGGATCTTGTGCATGATGCTAGTTGTCATCTATCCATATGTTTAATCCATATATTTCACGTTATTAGTGATGTATATCTACTGTATAGCTTTTTTCCCTTTACATAGAGTAACTCTTTAGAACCAGAGAGAAAACAGTATGAACCCTTACAGAAAGCCAAAATTAAAGAATAATGAATTATTCACTTCACACAGATACAGTAGTTATTGCTTCAGCAAATCAATATTTATCTGTTCAGAAAAAGGCTAAAGATTCAGTTCCAAAGTTTCAATGCACAAAGGCACAGCAACAGCAAACAAAATAGTGGCATAGCCGGTCCCTGAATTCATGTTTTCTTAGTTACCCGGGCAAATTACCATTCAATACTGTTACTCTGCAACAAGCTACAACTCTCATATCTGAATGTTCTGCATGTGCACATTCTTCAGTACCCAAGTGAGCTGAAATTGGTTAAGAGTCCCAGTCTCAAGGCTCATCTGCGCAAGAACACTTCCTGACAAAACTACACAGTAACATTATATAGCTATATTTGTACCAGTAAACTGCCAACATGGACAGAGATTTTGAGAACAAAATGCTTTTTCCTCTTACAGAGGAATTCATGGTACTATTTTTGCAGTTCATTTCGAAGTCTAATGTCAAGGAAGCTGATATGCCTAAGTGACTTAGCACTTTAGCTAACAGGCAGCAAAATGGAGAGGTGGTCAACACTGTTGCATCTGTAGTTCTTGATACAACTTTACCACAATGGACTCGTGCAGAGAACAAAAAGTCAGTTCCTTGCAACCAAGGAGTTAATTTTAATTAATAAGAGTGGAAAGAGAAGCACATGGATGCTGGCATAAGGCGGACAGCACAACAAAAGATGTGGAGCTTGGGAAAGAAATAATCCATAAAACTGAACCAAAAGGCCACATTCTTATGCAAAACCAGATTTCCTGTTCCCATCCCACTTTTTTGCCCTCCTTTGACAGAACACCCTTGACAGATTGTCTGGCTTAACAATGGAAAGGTGAAAGCACAGTATAAGCAGTCACTCCTGCTTGTGCTATCCGCCAAAACGCCAAAAGCAGGCTGACCTTCATTCCCACTGCCAGAAACATAAGGTCAATATGAACGTCTAAAAAGGTTGTCCTGCGTATTCAGCAATGTTTTTTAAAGGCTGTGAAAGGGAAACTTTCCAAAGCTAGAAGAAGGAAAGAGAAAGGTCTTTCAAGCAGCTGCAAGAACTACCTTATATGCCTTTCAATTGCATCAGGATGAGCTAATAAAGCTGGCCCTTAAGCCCTGGAGATTCAGTGTTCAAATTCTGCTTCAAGTTCACAAATGAAAGGAGACTATTATGCATGCTTTAGTACTTAGAGGAATCGAGCCACATCAGAAAATAACTACACACTTTGACTCGCCTCGTGAAAACGCAGCAGAGACAGGCAACGGAAGGTCCTTCAGTCTGTCTGCAGAACCTTGCCTGGTAGCATTCCTATGGCTACATGTGTTAATCCCGTGTTTTGCTACAATTAATTTTTGAAAGAAGCTTCCCGAGCAATAATAAAGCCAAGTTCTCCAAGTATACCACTTGACTCACGGAATTTATTGACATGAATATGCACCTAGTTATATACTTCATTTAAAGCATGCACTCTAGCTATTATTCTTTGAATGGCTTTTTTTTCTGGTAACAGAAGATTCCTCATTGATGTTTCAGTGATAGGGAACTGGGACCTGAAAAGTTACTTTTTCTACTTCTATTATCTCATTCAGTTTTATAAGCTGCTTTGTACAAAGCCTTGGCTGACTTTTTAAAAATTAATATAATGTCCAAAAATACAATATCTCATATCTCTTCACACAGAACAGCCCAAAGGGAAAGATGGATTAGTCATCTTCAGCACCAGAAAAGAGATATTTTCAGTTTGAAACTTAATTTTTCATTTTTCTGTTCAGATTATTTCATTATGAAACTAATGGAAGCAGGGACAACATATGAGTTTATCTCTGAAACAGTACATTGGCACCCAGACTAAGCCTCAACTGCTTTTGGAAAGTATTAAGCATATTGCGCTTTGATATGCAGCTGGAAGGCAACGGCTCAGCCACCACTATGCACCAGTAACTACAGGCCATTGAACAAGAGGGAGCAAACCCCTGCCCATGGGCCTCTGCTCAAATAGAAAGAGGTCCTACAGTAACTTTCCTCTAATAAATTGCTTCTACAATGGCCTCCGCATGCTACTTCATTTCTACAGAGAACTGGCAACACAAAATACAGCCAAAAGGGACAAAACTTGGCAAAATTTTGGTAACTTGGTAGGATATTTGAGTGCAAAATTTCTGCAAGTTCAGGAGAACACTGAAATCTCAATATGTCAGCCAGTTCCATTCAATTTACTTTTTCAAGATTCAACTTTTAAGCGGTAAACCCAAACTAAGTCAACACAGCTACTGCAGAAGAGTCAAGCTCTTACCTGATTTGCACGTCCTGCCATCATCTTCTAGCTGCACACCAGTGGGACAGGCACAGCTATAGAAGGGGTCTCTTGGTGACAGCAGGCACAGATGGGAGCAACCACCATTGTTTTCTTCACATGGAGTGTGAACTTCAAGAAACCAACCAAACAATCAATCAGGTTTATTTTCCTTTTTCTAGCACATCTAAAGCTTGCTTTTTTTTTCCCCCTATGAAGAAGAAATCATAAATCCCAAATGACTGGCACAAGGTTGGTGCTAAATAACAAAGGAGCCACAAAATAAAGTGTTTGATTCCCCACCTCCCCAGCAATTTATTTCTGGGAGTATCTAATTTGAGATGCATGCAAAGTCAATTTTGAAAGAGCTGACAGCTCAGCACATTCTCACTCTACTGTTCTTCCAATGTTTTTGAAGTTGAACACAGTTAAGAACCCTAGACACTACTTACTTCACTGCTGGGTCTGCTAAGCAGCATGGAAATAGCAACTGGGGCTTGGAACGGCCTGTGCATCACAGTAGTGTTGCATGTTGGAAATAGTTTTGTTGGTTTTTTTCAACTGCAAAGTTTTTACAAGACATATCCCTGAATCACCAGGAAATGCATAGAGGGAACATGTAAATTCCCGTTGATATTTCATCAACAATAGAAAAAGCACAAATATTGAAAAGACTACAAATACCTACTCTTTCCTCTCAGCACCCCAGTAATTTTGAGAACATAAAAATTAAATGTAAATTTTAAAAATGAGGGGAGTGGGGGGAAAGGAAAGGGGGTGCAATTGCACCCTCATCCACCTCATTTAGCTAGATCAAAAAATGGCTGCAAGATACAGAGCAGTAACCACAAATAATCACAGAGAACACCATCACATTTAAAAACAAAGACATTGCAAACTGCACAAGAGCTCTCAAAAATCATAGTTTGAATAAGCTTAACTACTTTACTATAAAAATACAAAAATCCCAGTTAATTTGACTTGCGTTACTTCCACTGATAGACACAGAGAGATGGAAAAGACAACACAAGCCTGATCTTAATGAAGTCAATGGCATTTGAGCTATTTTCAGCAGATCATATTTTCATCATATTTTCATTGTGACTGACCTAGAAATACTGTGACCCATGGCTGGGACATTCCCTGAGCAAAAAGCAATGACAAGAATTCAGCATGGACAAATTCTTATCTGGAGCTCTGAGATAAACCAGGGTGCTGTGCATACCTGACAACCTCAATGAAAATTTGCACTTTCCATCACCAAAGTGATCTCCAAATTCCTTTTGCTTACTTTCAAGCCTGTTTGCTGATATCCTATAAACTTTGCTGAGGAAACTGACTTCAGAGTTGGCATAGTTGAACTACACAATCCAAATAAATAAGAATATCTCCTCTATGCAAGAGATGATTCTTCCCAGAGCTACTGAATTGTATACATTCCCACACTATTGTTTTTATCTCATTTTCACTATTCTACTGAAAAAAGTCTAGGCCAATTCCCATATGAAATCGCACACATGCAACATACAGATAGCCTCTTTACATTCTCCATCCTCCACACCTCTCCTCCTTTGAAGAATCATCAAACAAAGGAAAAAAAAAAGAGGCACAGACATTTCCTATGAAAGCTAAATACCTTCCATAATGAAACACCAAAACTATTTGTTACATACTGAAGATGAGCAACATCGAGTCTGGCCAGCAAAAATTGCCCTTGTCAGTACAAGATGAAATCATACATATTTTATTATAATTGTACTTACAAAAAACACAGTGATATGCTTTTTTTTTTTTTCCCCATATGTCTTTAAAATCACAGTATTTTAAAAGTTCTAAGGCAAGTCTTTAAAGACATCACTGAAGTACTGCACTGGATTTGGAATTTTACTACCAACTGGGGTGATGAATGAGCTCTTACCTACTCAGGCTTGAATTTTCAAAGAAAGGTAAAGGATTGATACTTATGGTTTCACAACTAATTCTCTGAAACGTTTTCAAAACAGTAAAACTTCACACTACTCATTTTTATGATTAATGTTGTCCTGACAAATGAGCAACTGTTATGCAAAAGGCTTCAAGGAAAAGTAAAACGTACAGTAGGGCTGCCGGTCTGGACTTAAGACCTGGATGTCCATGGGCGAATACAGAGCAGATAATATTTCTCTCCTCTTCTCTCCCGTCCGTTTGTTACAGGCATGAATGGAACGTGTCTGCCAGTCCGTCCAATACAAAGTGTCCCCAGACAACGTCAACGCAAATGGATGAGTAAGACTTCCTTCAACAACCTTTTGCCTAGATGAAAGAAAGGACAAGGATTAGCTTGCATTGCTTTCACTAGACACCCTTCAGGAAAACAAAAACCATGACTTTTTAAAAATTCATACAGAAATTGTCATCTTTATTAAAATCACTGAGCCAGGAGAATCATCTGGTGATAAAAGTGGCAACCACACTGGAGCATAAAACAACCTTTTACATTAATCCAGAAGGAACTTAGCCCAAGCAAACACACATTTGACATTTATTTGCATATCTTTATGAACTATTTTGCTTATATCCTCCTGTACTGCATGTTAAAAACACTCATGATTGTATTATAAATTCCTTTTTCTATATTTTTCAGTCTTTATAACTTGAAAATTAGTTTTCTTCACACATCAATTTGAAAATGCTTTGAAATAAAACCACAGTTATCAGCAGCTACAGTAGGCCAAACTCAACAATTAACCTCAAAGGTTGTGAATGAAAGAAAAACACCTGGTTTTAGCAACCATGAAGTCACTTCACATCAGCATGCCCCTACAGAACATAACGGCAAGCACCTTCCAAATGAATAGTTAGCTATGCAAAAATGTAGGAATGACAATTTAGACTTTGCCCCTTCATAGTGATAAGAAAACAAATATACCGCGTTTCATAGCAACGTAGTATCTGGTTCAGCTACACACTGACTTCTGAAAGGCCACGCTGGAGCTCCTTAATAGGGCTGTTCATACATCCACATACAACTGCCTCTGGGAGGAAACATAGGTCTGAAGTATGCTCCTCCCATTACTCCCACTAAACCCCCCCCCACCTCCCTGTCCTCAGTTGCTATACATGACATCTTTACCCAGGACTTTCACATCCGTGATTATCAATTGCAGCCAATTCTTTCTCAGAGCAGGAAAATGAAGAAATGACTTGAGGGCCATTTGTCTGCCTCACAACAGCCCTGCACAATACAAGCTGACAAAACACAGGTCGTCCATCACAAAATCCAGGCTCTTCAAAGCCATATTCTTTGAGCGTTCTCCCTAAGGTAGCAGTCAACAGTTTGTCTCCTGTCAGTAATGCTTTGTTTAAGACTAAATACTTGTGATGAATATAAATCAAAAACACTTCAGACATTTTCAGATGGCATTCAGCTGCACTCCCTTTCTTCTGCGTATGCATATATTCTCATATTTGCTATGGGTTGAACCCAAAAGCCACAGAACATATGAAGTCTCTGATGCGTTTTCTGAACTCACGAGATCCCCGAATTCATACACACTGCAATTAATTCGTGTAGCTTAGACCCAAGAGTGTTGGAGATACTCACTCAGTAAGAGCACGCTTGACAATTCCTCAATCAAAATAACATAAGCATAATTTCAGTGAAAACTGAGTTAAGTTTTCAACATAAAATTACGCTCAGTTTCCACTAAAATTATTTAAGTGTGTACAAAGGTATTCACTTGGCCTTCTAAACCAGGCTTCTGAGGCAGCAAAGCAGCATTTAAATAAATCAGCACACAACTTTGAGAAGCCTTTTAACTCCCAGCATCATCCTGAAGGAAAGCAAGGAGCAGATTTTTCTTACACCTGTATTCCAATCTGCATTTGAATTATTTCTACAGATGAGGTTAATAACAATCAAGACTTGGGAGGGAAAGGTTCATTTTGTTTTTTAATCAGCACAGTTACCATTTGCAGTTTCAGAAGGTGGAATAAAAAGTACTCCCAGAATTCTTCAAATGCATTGAGACATCAGTCTTGCACACATAGGACAGACTTAAAACAGACTGGCATATGCAAGCATTTTCACATATGCAATACAGAAAAGCAAAGTTACTATTATTCTGTCTGTTCCAGATGGAACACTAAAACCGCTCTAAAATTTCTGTCCTTCAACTTATCACTACTTCTTTCACCATTAAACAGCACAGAACAAATAGAATTACTGATTTTCTTCTCCACTCTCCCCTTTGCTACGGCTTTTTTTTTTTTTAAGCCAGTAACAGCAGTGGCTGTACTTGTATTCTAGTATCGTAGCAGCTGTTTTCCACCATATATTGTCCCTAGTTCCATTATTCTTAGGTAACAAGTCTCCCCCTCTCCTGTAATTACATTCCAGCTGACATGCTTGGAAACTGAATCTTACCAATGTAACAGGCAGATTGCTCCAGTAACATTAATTTACCATGCAGAGTGCAAATTTTCTTCTCATCTGAGTTTTGAAGTACTGAAATTGTGTTAAGACTTTTGTTGATAGCTCTGTTTGAAACTCATTTGGCTGTGCACTTAAGATCCAGAAGCAGCCTTCCTCTCACAAATCCATTTGCACATGAAGAAGGTCAATTTTGTTTGACTGGTTCAAAATTCATGATAACCTTGGAATTATTGTTGAAGTCTACTTCGCCAGCAGGACCTAAGAGTTCCAGCTTCATAGATTTCTTAGATTTCAGATGACAGTAACATATGCAAAAAGTGTACAACAGTGAGGTAATTTTTCTAATGCAAAAAGGTACTTTAGGAAGAAAAATAATGCATGCACTATTTCCTTTCTAGTAAAATACAACACTGCATGGGGAGTGGACATGCACCAATCTGTCACAAAGACCAATGGCTGAGATAAATGTACTCTTTTTCAGGTGGTCTCCCCCTCTACCTAAATATGAGCAAAATACATTTTACTTATGCATTACAACTCCAGTTTTTTCACAAACATGCAAGTAAGGCTTATTACACTTTAATGTGCATGAGAACTGCAGAATCAGACTGGAAAACTTACACTCTGTCACCCATCCCTAAACAAGAGAAACATATTCACACTTTATTGTATGACAATCTCTTAGATTTAGAATTTTGAGACAGCATTTCCTTTCTATGAACCTGCACTAAGCCCTTGAGCTCCCACTCCCTTGTGTAAAGGCCTCTTCCCTTGTCTATACTTCTGACAGTCACTTAGTACTTGTCACTCACCACAATGCCACCATTATCTAGCTCTTACAGAGTGCTCTCAATAGAACTTAAGAGTGTTTTATAAAGGATGTCAATATCGTTATGCCTCTTTTATGAGTGTGAAAATCAGGCATGGAATGCAACTGCAAAAAACTGAAAGATATCAACGGAAAATACAGTGTTATCTGCTGGGGGAGAGGCATACAATATAGACAGGAGTATAAGAAAACCCCAAATTTCTATCGATACTGAATGATTGCCTAACAGGGAAATTTTAAATGTTTTGAAATAGAGTTCATGTGCACTATGCAAAGGTAACTGCTATCTCCAGTTTGCCTCAGGGTGCTGTTGACACACTGGGATAGCAACCTTCAGACAAGTCACAAGTCTACACAGCGCTATACGATAACAACATTCCTCTCTTTCCAAGGTAGACTTCCTTAGAATGGATAACAAAATCTCAGCATCCAAAGTTGTGTTCCAAGATAAGATTCAATTATTTACATAATTAAATATCACTTCACTCTAGAAATGTAGCGCCATTCTTTTAAAAAGCAGAAAACTATATGAGCAGGACTTCTGCACTATGAGTTTGCTATCCATGCAATCCGAGCGCACACTTAAGCCCTTCCTAAACATGAAAGTCTAGGATCTGCATGGTCGGGTAGGCTGCATTTAAGAAAGAATCATTCTGGTTGCTCCGTCTGACCAGACCAAACATAATTCTATTAATCACATAGGAATCAATTGCAGTGTGGTGTTTGGTATACCACTGACTATTCAATAGGCTATGTGAGGACCAAAGCTAGACCAGAACACAGAGACCTGCCTCCTCAGAGGGAGGTTTCACTGGCAAATAGCAGATGCCCTTCAGAACCAATGCAACCTGTCCACTGAACACTGCACAGCTTAAGGTACAAACTTGAACATCCAAGCCTGGCCTGTCTGTAGGGTGATCTGTGTCATTCTTTAACAGCCAAAATCAACAGGGACACCTGGACAGAAGCCTGCACACTTGCATACTGTGCTTTCTATCAAGCCTTAGAAAAAAATCTTGCTCACTCACAGTCTGAAATAAGATGAATTTGGGTACTTGTAGGCATGCCACAAAGTACATCTTTGGACAGGGCCAAGGACAGGTGTCTCAACATATATTTCTTGTTGAAAAAAAGCAGAGTAAAATACCAAAAAATTCCCATGGCACTAGTTGAATGTTATATTGCCTGGGGCCAAGGATGAGCATCTCCTGTTATTTTGAAGATAAGCAATGAGCCTTAAAAAAAAAAAATGCTGTGCACAAGGGCCATAAACAATCTATAGTAGAACAACAATACAAATACCCTTAAAGACAGTTTTATAGCATGTGAGCATTCTGTTTTTACAGAGCTACCAACAAGTGAGTTTACAATTTTAACACTGTAATGTGATGGAAAACACAGCAATGACAGCAGGGTAGCAGAGTCACAGGCTGCAACAAGTGAGGATAAGCCAAAGTGCAACAGCTGGGGATGCAGAAACAAAGGAAAAAACTGCTCACCTTCAGAAGGCCTCATGTGGGTAGGGATCTCCAGCAAGACATCCCTGCCCAACTGCCAACCCTTAAACAAGGTCTGGGAAGGGATGGATCCTGGCTCCAACCCCTTCCAGTCACTCAGGTACATTGCATACACCTGAGCTCCCCTGGGTTGGCCCTGCCTTCTCACCAGGTGCTCAATCACTGCTTCAGGCCATGACTTGCATTTCTGCTACACCAATGAACAACAAGGTATAAGCATTATTCTAAATTACTGAAAAAAGTCTCTGTTCAAAACAAATACAGGGGGTGAGAAATAATTCACACCATATTATTGACTAAAGGAAACTTACCTGAAGGAGCCATCCAGATTTGCTCTATGAATGAAACTCAATTTCGCATCAGCCCAGTAAAGTTTCTGCTCATCAAGATCTATTGTGAGTCCATTTGGCCAATAGATATCCGAATCAACGATTATTTTCCGTGTGCTGCTGTCCATTCCTGCCCGTTCTATTCTGGGTGTTTCGCCCCAGTCAGTCCAATACATGTATCTAAAAAAGAAAGCAGAGATACACAAGAATAAATCACAATGTATTCATTAGCTTCAGCAACAGAAGGGATAGCAGCTCTCTGTAATGTTCTGAAGCATCTTTGATTTTGTTTCTTTCATGTTGCTCCATACAGCAGTGCATATGCACAAATATATATTCCCCCAAGCACACCAACATACAGCAATTCAAATAACAGTTCCAGAGGGTGCAAGAGTCCTTTGTGAGAGCACGTCACAGAAGTATTGCTTCTGCACAACGTATTACCTTTAGCCATCAATTGGGCAGCCCCCATTTGCCACAAGCATTTACAACGAAGCACTGCCTTGCTTGCCCAGTTATTATAAGTTAATATCCTAAATCCCATTCAGAAACAACAAACTGTTACCAAATCAGGCAATTTCCAAAACTTCCACAGGTAAACTTGCTTTTGAAAGCTGGTGTACAAAAAACCAAAACCAAGTGCCCCAAAGTTTATTTCTGTTTAGCAATAAATCACAAATCCATGCAAATTTAGAATTACATTAAATTAAGACTTCAGATGTTTTCCCTCTCCCATCAATGCCCCCAGTTTCCTTGTCACTCCACTTACAAGTAATTCAAGTAGCCTGAATAGAGACATTAAAAGCATTTATCAACTGGAAAGGACTAGATTAAAAAATGGTGAACTCCACAAGGTGTGGGTGCTTCCCTAGTGCAGCCGTTTCAGACGTTCTGTGTCAGCAAGCCCTTGACCTGAGCGAGCTCTCTAACAGAATCAGTTAGGTGTCTATGCACTGAACTCACCAGCGCTCCAGGCTCTTCAGCAGTGATGGACAGGTACCAGCTCAGGGTTCGTACTGAGCTACATCTGAGCTAAGACCAGAAACTACAGTGAAGTGGTACCTCTCCAGTCTTGCAGAGCCCGTGCTTACAGTTTTTGTAATCTGGTTTGTCTCAAATCCCCTGAAGAAGACAGCAAGGGCTATACAACCATGCTAGGAACCATAGAGGTCAACAAACATGCTTTCTGAGCAAGCAGACAGGCTGGGAAGGCCTCCTGGTTTCTTTTATGAAAGAACACTGCCTACTTGGAAGAAGGAAGCACGGACAACATTTCTAATCGCTATCATGTTTCTCAGCATCTACAGGACGTTACCCCCTACAAAACTAGACAGCCATGGAAACTGTAGCGGCTCTGTAGCCCCTCCACAGGCAGCTGGGGCCATCCTCTCAGCAAAGCAATAGCAGTCGCAACAGTTATTCTCAGTGCACATCCTTCAGAACTCAAGCTTAAAATGCTCTCATCTCAGCGTAGGCACTGCACCCTGCTCTAGCCACTACTCCAGTTTTAGCACAGTCGTACCACACAGCAAGATTCTTCTGTCCTACACCACAGCATTAATTTAAACCATTCTTATCACAGTAGCATATATATCACTGTTGGCCTGTTTATCCCACTGGAGAGCGGAGTATAGACAGAGAGAAAGGGCTCGCCTGCATCACAATACACGTATATTTGAGTTTGGGAGGTTAAAACAAGGAATTTGCCAGATGAACTGGTAAAACTTCCATACACACGAGGCCTTGGGCTTCTGATTCACCAACTGAGACAGCTCACCTGAGGATGGCTGCAGTGTGTTTCTGTTCCCAAATGCCTTCCCCAAAACATCTCTCTTCCAGCAGCCAGGACAGACCGACTGCTCCTGAAGAAGCAGAAGCTGAGCTGCCACAGAGCACAGGCCAACGTATGAATGTAAATTGCCACTCATTTTGGTTTTCCTTAACAGGTCAGGCTGTAATTTGTGGCAGTTCAAACTGCGTGGTGAAGCAGCTATTGACAAACAATTAGAGAAGGGCAGATACTAAAGTAGCCATCTATACACCAGCTGGAGAATCAGACTGAGAAACTCATCCAGCCAAATAGTTATTGTTGGTCAGGTCATTTTTCAGTGAAATCAGTTCTCAGACTTGGCACAGCTACACTAGCTTCAAGTATGTAAAGGACATCTTGAGACATCTCCAGAAGAATGAAAATGGACAAAAAGGGCTAGAGAGAAATGGGGCCCAGTACCGCTGTCTTAGCATCAACAGTTCTTCCTCCTGGGAAAAAAATCCAGAATTCCTAAACCAAAATTTTCTCTTAAAATTTCAAACCATAAAGTAGAATTTTCTTTCTCCTCCACAATGGCCTTGTAACACCATTGAGTTCACTGGAACGTCTTCAGCGGATTCTAGACAGGACATGAGTTATTAAAACAAACAAATGCAAGCTCAGTACAGAAACCATCTTACTCCAGTGTTATCTTCCACATCCACTCAAAACCAGTAACAGGCTGCTCAGTGAACTTCTGTTACTTTCCTTGCTCTGGTTGCTTAACAGTATACAGTTCCTTCTTACAAAGTGAAGGATCTGTTCAGAGCAGTCTAAAATCTGACTGCTGAACGAAGAAAATCCCAGTTATCCAAAAGTGACTTTGGGCTATATATGCAGGTTGCTCTGAAAGTAATGCCTCCTCTTTATTCCCATGAAAACTGTAACAAATATTAAGAGCACAGTAACACTACTTGATAGAGCAAATTCTCTGGTACAAAACACCAGTTTTCCGAAATACGCGGTGGGTGCGGTAGGACAGTCCAGCCAAGACAGGCAACGTGCTCAACGATCTTCAAACTGGTATGGGGCCTGGTGTTTTCATGTTGCAAGAGAAATGCTGTCTCCTGCTCTGGCCTGACTCTGGAAGTTCGAGCCTTCAGCTTAGTCAGTGTCATGATGTAGTGGTCAGAGTTGCTGGTTTGTCCAGGTTCCAGGAAATCCTGGAGGATCACCCTTTTGTATCCCAGATGACAGTGCACATTAATCTACTGCTGAGGGCTGCATCTTGAACTTCTTCTTCAATCAAGAATGCACGTGTTGGCACTCCATGGACCGCTGTTTTGACTCATAGTGGTGAAATCACATTTTGTGAGTAATCATTACTGGTGAGTAATGATGCAATCCAGGAAACTATTTTTGGCCTTGCATTGGTTCAACAAGTCCTGACAAACTTGCATACAGTGCTCTTTCTGTTCCAATGTTGCCACCATCGTTTCCCATGCGCTGAAGCTGATATTCAGTTCCGTAAACAGTTCCCTGGTTCACATGGATGAGCTGATTTAGACACTCTCCATTTTATGGTGTGACAGCTGCGCATGGCCATCTGGAACGCAGCTTGTCTTTCATGTCAGTGACGCCACTGCTGAAATGCACCGCTCACCACTGTGCTCAACTCCACTGTTTGGTCTACATAAATGTTCAGCAAGCATTAATGAACGTTAATGGTGCCATTTTTTCCCACATGGAGGAATTCAATGCCATACCTTTGCTTCATTCACACCTTCATGTCCGACACCATTTTGTCAGACTGCCCCTCCGCTGCCATCAGTCACACGGCAACAAAAGGTAATGGAATATTGGCAGGAAGGTTCAACCTCTACTGCCACACCGCCAACATCTACCTCTGATGTCATGGATCAACATCATAAAATAGGAGGCATTACTTTTGAAGCAGCCCTCATAATTTGATTATGACAATATCACATTTATTCACATACTTTAATGTGCAAATGCAGACCAAGCAGGAGCTTATAAGAAAATTAGAAATCCCATGATAATTATTTAAAAGCAAAATGAAACAGACAAAACTAGCTAAGTCCCATTAAATAACAAGGATGAAAAAAATCTTAATTACCCTCCAGCAAAATCCTTATCCTCAATTCTCTTATTAAAAAAAAAAAAAACAAAATGCTTGCAGCTTGCCTTGAAGCATAATGCGATCAGATGATGATGATGAGAAATAATAAAAAAGTCTGTAAGCCAAAGGACCTTCGTGGCTTTTCTACTGTATCAAAAGAGCTCCAGTTCCAAACTGTCTCCTCTCTGCCCCTCAAACCTGTTGCCCTATTTCACAGATGATGCCTTCTCACGGGGCACACCCTTGGCTACAGAGGCTGCTGGACAATACCAACACACTTGCCTTCACACAATTTGCCACAGAAGAGCTACATCCCTACTTTTTTTAGCTAATTAATATGTAATGAGCTCAATCATTCAAAGGTCTAAAACAACACAAAATAATCAAAGTAGCAGAAGTGCTAAGAAAGGCTAGCAGCATAAAGACACATTTGGACAAGATGTAGAATAGTCTGTACACAAGCAGCATACTCTCAAAGCACTCCCCCCCCATTTTGACTTTAACACAGAAAAGGTCATTATTACCCTGTCATCACCTCATCCTGATTGTAGGGTGTCCTTGCAATCCCGTAAGTATTATAAAGCTGATCTTTCTGGAGGACTTTTCAAGATATACTGAGTCTCCATCGTCATCAAGCACCTACTGATGGACAGTTTCGTGCACCTCACATGTTCTCAAGCGCCCCTTGGTTCATCCCACGAGAAGGCATGCCACCAGTAGAATGGCAAAAGCAACTCTTGGCTTCAGCTATCTCTTCCTGCCCTTTCCCAACAGGTTTCCTCTCTTCTGGCAAGCAGCAGTTGCTGAACTGCCAGGAATTTCAGCAAGTCAACACCATTCTTGGGATCTCTTAACACATCAGGACTAAACTGGGAGTTAAGACATCATTATAAGAAGAGATGAGCTGCAGCAGAGGATGGGAATCTTTGGTCTATGCAAGTCTATTTAAAATCTCACTGCTGCCAAATCAAGCAGGTCCCTCCGTGGTTCCTATCCCTGCTTCTGACATTAGCACCCTACAAGAAGGAATTACTAACTTTTGAAGCTTGTTACGTAACTTTCCCAGAGAGAGCCGCATTACTTTCCACCAGCCTAGACGTGCCTTGAACCCCACAACCAGCTACCACAGTCCTCTTCGGCCCTCCTCTCCCACCACAGCACCATCTAGGCTGTTTTGACTTTTTTTGGTCATCGCAAAGCACAACACATTTGACACAAAGCATTAATAAGGCCATAAAGTGACACGTTTTAAATGAATGCTGTGTGGGATTTTCAAGAATGTACAGTGTCAAACTTTGCCTTTTTTATCCTCCTCCATTTTGCAACAATGACAAAGGCAGTCCAGACCAAATTAAGTACGTGCAGGATGAGACATGCTACACTGAGAGTCAGCTGAAGACAGGTACTTTCTGGACAAGTTATAAATGTGCTCATTCATAGTTCAAACACCACAAGATAAAAATTTCAGGGTAAGGAAAAAAAACCAACCAACACACACACTTTCTTGATGCGATCAGGAGAGAGTCTGGCTTCAAACCTATCCTTGAAATAGCTCAAGGATCAAGAACATCAGAGCCTACACAAACTACTGAAATCTGCTTGTTTCAGTGGGGTCAATTGGAGCAAGATCCACATTCATTCAACATTCACTAGACTAAGTAGAGGATGTCAGTCCGGCACTGTCCGTGCTATTAAAATGCTCTCTGTTCTGAAAGCCTGTTGAAAAAAGATTCGCTGAATAATACTGGAGAGCGGTACACATGCACTTGGGTAGGTCTGGGGTTTTTTCACTTGGGCTGTTTGAGGGTTGGACAGTGAAGGGGGCTGGCTAGTTAAGAGCAGGTTACACGGTTTTAAACACCCCTGGGGCTAGGGCGTATCATAACAACTGTAAGGAGCAAAAAGAACCAAAACCACTAGCTTTGCACACATTAGATTGACTGCATTTTCAGGGCTATGATTTGGCATCCCAGGAGTTCTATATCCCACCTGGGTTGCAACAGGCCAATACAAGCATAACAACACTGAGGCTATAAAAGCAAACAAAAACATCAATTCCTAAAGAGCTAATAAAGAATGCCACGGTGAGCAAAAATCACTGCTAAGCAACTAACACAATTCAATACTCCTACAAATAAAAAACAAACAGCACTTGGGAAGCACAGAATAAAAAGCAACCCTAGGACAAATTCCCTGGTTTCTTTATTCAGTTATTGAGGGAAGCTTAAGTGTCATTTATTTCTTAACCCTTACTAGGTTTTTTTCCTTTGACACCAAACTTTCAAGCCAAAAAGCGCAGGGTTGCCGGGGAAGAAATCAGCATCTAACAATAACTTCACAACAGTTCTGCCAATTCTGCCCCTAAGCTTAACACCAAAGAAACTAGCAGGAACCAAGCAAAGCAAAAGCCAAAGCATCATCAGTGAGAAGGCAAATACGTCCTTCCTTCTGTACACACAACCACTAGCAGACTATCAAATCCATAATCCAGTAGCCAAAAGTGCTAGAATAAATAGAGCTCATAAAATCCAATTACTGCTCTATTAGTAACAGTTAGCACAGTAGCTGCAAGCTTCACTACGGAGCTTTCTAGTTAGAAGACAATTAAACAAATGCACTTTAACTGCAGTCAGCAAGTCACTGGATTTTGGCACGTACTTAATTACTACAATGAATTGGGGCTTAAACGGTGCTTCAGTAACAACAGAAGAACGGGACTGAAAGCCACCTTGCAAAACAAACAGATTATGAAGCTGGTGAACTGCACCCCAGTGGCCTTCATTTTAAAATTCCAGGTGCAGGAGCAAAAACAGGATGAAGACCATATTTCCCTTCAGCTTTAAAGCCGCAGGTCATTTCTTATTTCCTGGTACTTCATCCCCTTGGTCATCATTTTTGAAAAGATTAGAAATCACGGCCATGCCCTCAACAGGCAGCCAATCAGCCATCTGAGCTGGAAGGTATCACGGCCATAATAAAAAGAAGTCACACGGGCTGAACATTTTTTCCACCTTCCCAAATGCAGTATGGTTGCCAAATCTTATATAACCTGCTTACACAAAAGGGGCCAGCGGTACAGATGATGTAAATCAGCACAGACTTCTCCAATTTCAAAGTTCCCAAACTTACACAAGCCCAGGGCAAAAAACAGGAGTTCACAGGAAATTGCTATGAAGTTTAGAATCATTTCGAACTTACTTCCCCCATCCCACTGCTTAAGCTACAAAAACTCCTAAACGAAATAGTGCCAATCATTTACAGAAGGAAAAAGAAGGGCTGCCTTGCATAGTAATAAGTTGCAAGTTTACTTACTCATTTTTTCTCCCCAAGCAACATGCTTTGCAATCTAGACGATCTTCACAAGAAAGCATTGTATTAAAAGATCTTCCTACTCCAGCCCACGAATATGCAGGCAACAATCACAACTAATCACACCATATATAAATATATATACACATGCACACATTATATACACATAATATCTGGCAGCTTAGAATGAAGACAAAACATAGCAGTCTATCAATTGGTCGGTGCTCAAATATTACCACAATGAACTGCTTGCAAGGAAGGAGCACATCCTTCCATATGCTTACCTATACGGAAAGGAGTAAGGCATCGTAGTTGTTTCTCAAAGGTAAGCAAGCATTTATTCGACGTGGCTTCAACAGCCTGTTAAGAAGTCAAGTTACATGACACTGTGAAGCCAAGGAATTCTTGGGGAGATGGCGCAAGTAATTCAGAACCCCCAAGAAGACTCCCAGGTACGCTGCGCTGGAGGAAGGCAGCAGTAGAGAGATACTTACAGCACTGCTCAGGGGTTTAAGGAAGAGAATTTGTAATTTAGAATGTAGTATTGCTGCAAGTCACTCTGATACCTATGGGAGAAAGAAACTGCACTTGCGAAGTTTCCTAGGAAAAAGAGAGGTGGAAGGGAAATGGAGGTAAAGCCCTCTTCCTCTATGAAAGATTGCTTAGCACATTCATATGCCAAAATTCTACAGAAAATAGTAAATCTACTATTAGCTATAAAGCCCTTATAACTACTCCTTATGGTCAGCAGATAACACAAGGAAAGTACAAGGAACAATGTAATATAACGTTTCCTTCCCAAACATTTCTGCGAAGAGATGAAGACGTATTATATGTACTGACTTCATGGAGGGCAGAGGTCGAACAGATGTACTGAACGTGAGTAACCCATCTGCACAAAGAAAATGTTGGCTGCTCTCCTACCCACAGCCATTGTACCTAAGTACCCTTATATGCTTGACTCAAACTAATCCATTTTGTTTATTTCAGTATATTGATTGATGCATCGACTCAAAATTTGGGAAAACTCAAACGACAGCCAATGATTTGTTCAACTGCATGCTTGCAATTTCAAACACAGTGCAACACACGTAACTCCATTTAAGTTCACATTCAACGCATTCTATGATTCCCTGTGGATTTAAAAACTGCTTCCATCAAGACTTCTAATCAAAGAGAACTTCAGTTTCTCCCATCTCTTCGGCCTCAGAGCCAAAGCAAAGGCTACATTACCAATCACCTCAAACACACACCAACATTTACTGGCACTGAGACAACCAAAGCCAGCCTCCTGCTGCATTCTATCAGCATCCTTCTGTTCCCTTAACAAACGGTGTAGAAGTTAAAAAGGTAAGAATGCCATTATCTCCAAACTACTCCAGAAGGCTAAATGCATCCAAGACAAAGAAATCTCAGTTGCCAGGACTCGGCTCTTTTTTTCAGGATGTGAAGAATCACAGGACTTGTAGTGATGAGTGCTAATCGGGGAGGGAGCTCAATGGGCTTATTAAGAAAGTCTACACATTTCCACCTCTTCCCCACACAATCTCAGCTGTAAAGGAGGAAAAAAAGTACTTTATTCTGCCTTCCCTCAACAGGCAGCTCAGTTCTGTTGCACAAATAATGCAAATGGTCTTTGAACCATTTACATCCTTCAGTCATAACTATGAGCAGAAAAAGGGAAATAGAAACAAAAGAAAATGACAAAACACTTATGGAGAGGCTGTCACTATCAAGGGCATCCATCTGAAAATTAGAATGAATTAACAATTCCCCCAGGAACCTCGAGTTTCTTGTGCATGAGACTATCTGCAGATATTTGGTGCGCATAACATATGAACAGCTTTCCAGCTCCCAGAAACTGCAGGCACACCAAGAGACTGGATACAACTTGTAACCAATTTTACAGTTGAGTACATTTCTTACATTACAAGAAAACAACTGTGCTACTTGGATAGGCAGGAACAGACAATCTGGATCACCACCCCTGGCTCCAGCATAGCCTCTGGTCAGACAATATTCAAGTGGTGGGTGCACATGAGATGACTGAGTCATAGTCCTCTTTATTTATTGCAAAAAGGGGCGGTTTTGCATAAGTATCTGTAGCTTGCACACAAGGTGGCAGTAGGTGGGGTTCTGCGTTTGTGCATGCACGGAAGGGGGAATGGTAGCACAGACCCTTTCTCCAACTGAGCTGGAGAGCCCCTTACCAACATTGGTCATACAGGCATCTCTTGCAATAGGGGAACTTGCCTAGACTTGCACAATGGGAGGTAGAGCCGTTCATCCTCCAATACATTCTGCACCCTGGTTGGCAAGCACTTTTGGTTCCCTAATTCCAGCTGCAAACTACACACACAGATTATGTTCCTTCTTCACCACTAAGCAACGCACCAGCAGTTGAGACGCTGAAACAGTTTTGGAGATTTTCCACAGAACTTTCTAGACTGCAAACTACGCACGCTATTTCCTTCCTTCTTTGCCACTAAGCAATGCATCTATGGTTGAGATACTGAAACACTTTTAGGGATTTTCCACAGGACTTTAAAGTTAAATTTTCACCACCACTGTGGTGAATTTTCACTTTCACCACTGTGAAGAGTAGAGATCCAAAGGTGGTGTAAGATAGCCTCACTGCTTGTCCTAAAAGAAAGAAGTTCTAAGAATCTCAATGATTGTTTGGAGGTAGGTGATGGGCGAAGGGCATCTCCATTTTGAATTACGCTCTAATTAGTACTGCTGCCTCATTTGAAATTCTTTTTGTGTAATATCACCTATTTCAAGTAGCAAGACCTTTAACAGAGCCAATGCCGCATTATATTTTCTTCTCATCTTCTAAGCTTCCCTCCAGTTCTCCAGAAGAAAATGCTAATGGCCAAAATCACACCTACGGAAATTCTTCCGGACTGCAAGCAAGTACCTAGCAACTTGAAGACTGCATCAATCAGTTCAAGAATCCTAGATCAATTTTCATTAGATTTCATGATCTGGAAAAAAAAAAAGACAAGCTTACTCTAGCGCTCCAATCTGTTCTCTTCCGGCTTAGCCCTAATTCTCACTCTTCTGTCAATTGTAATAACTGCATCTGATTACACAAGCCTATTAACAAAATGACAAATGAGAATGTACTAACAGTTCTTTTTCGTTCTGTCACCCACTTCCCTACCCCAGAAAATACCTGTAAATAAGAAACAATTGTTTCCAGGAGAGTTCAAACTCAGTGCCCGCTGTTCCTAAATCAAATGTCATGACTACTACCTCATGGACGCACTTATAAAATACTTCAGAACTACAACATGAAATCAGTTGTAAAATTGATTTAAATTCAAATTTGTTATTCCTCAAATGTATGCCACGCATGATTTGTTACTTTAAGTTTACCGTATTAAACTAACGGGCACAGTTATTTGGGTAAACCTGCCCTTAATTTAATACGACCCTCATTAAATTAAGCAATACTGGAATTTGTCATTTTAACCAGAACAGCAGCTCTATGGAGGCTGATTTTAATAGACCATAACAGAGAAAAATTGGTTAATTATCAAGGATACATGTATCTTCATTTCCACAGGCTATTTAAGGCTTACACTGCTTTGAAGCACTGGATTGATACATAAATCAAACAGGATAAACATTAAAAATGTCTGCCACAAGTTAAAGCCAATGAAGTTGTTTCATACCAAGCTGCTGCTCCCAGTGGGAAAAAAAAAATCCTTACAGACTGAATTAACTGCTCAGGAAAGCAGCACCAGCAAGTCAAGAAATTTATCTGTGCAAAAATCAGAACTGCCATTCTCTCCTCATCTGAAGTAATTATGACCAAAACCAGAACACTGCAAGGTGACTGTCTCACCTGCAGACATCTACTGTTCTGGCATATCAATTTTGTGCCTGATGTATTAAGCCATTCCACAGTGAGCTTTCACACTTGCACACTTTCCCTGGAGAATTAAATGTAAGGTAATTAGAAACACACGAGTCCTCCAGGGAAGAAAGAGGTTTTTGCAGGACCCACGGAAGGGTAAAACCAAGGTATGATGATGCCTAGCACACACCAGGCAGCTAATGTGAGGTAACTTCTTGTGCTGACATCGGATATTTAATCTTTCAGTGTGGTTCCTGAAACAAAATATTGAGCAGTGAGCTGAATGCAGTACAACTCCAGGGCAGTGGGAAGCAAGCCTGAAACAACCTCTTCTATTGTTACACGTACTGGGCTTTGTGTATGTTGAAGAAATACTGCACATCTGTTTTGTGCAGAGTACAGCCATATAGCACTGCCCTTCAAAGTCATGTAAAATTAACCATGCCTATATCCCCCCTTTTTCCAAGCACAAAGATTAGATTTACAGAAGTAAAACTTCACCACCAGCACTGACGATTTGTATAAAGGCTCTTCATTACACTGTAACACACACTTTCTTTTGCCGTTGTTTAATCCAGTTTTTATTAAGAACAGTACTTTCGCATTTAACCTAGTGTAGGAGTAGTACGCTACCAGAAATCCCCAATTAATCCCATCAGTTTTTCAAAGTAGTCAAAGATCACCTAATAAGGCATGAAATGCATTACCGTGACTAATACATAAGCTACCTTAAAGAAAACAATCAGAAGGTAAAGAACTGGATCCACTTACAAAATGTCAAGCTGACGTTATAGAATCATACAATATCCTGAGTTGGAAGGATCACTGAGTTCAACCCCAGCTCCACAAGGGACCACCCAAAAGTCACTCTATGTTTGAATGCATTGTCCAAATGCTCCTTGAACTCTGGCAGCTTGGGGCCATGCCCACTGCTCTCTTGCGAAGAACCAAGAGTACAGATGACCCTTTTGGCTGCCAGGGGACACTGCTGGCTCACATAAAACTTGCCATCAAGCAGAACCCCAGATCCCTTTCTGTGGGGCTCCTGTCCAGCTTCACGTCCCCTAGTTTGTACCTATAGCCAAGGCTCCCCCATCCCAGGGGCAGAATCCAGCACTTGCTCTTGTTAAATGTCACGTGATTGGCAATTGCTCAGCCCCCAGTTTTGTCAAGACCTCTCTGCAAGGCCTCTCTACCCTCAAGGGAGTCAACAATCTCTCCTAATTTAGTATCACTCACAAACTTACTTTATATACCTTCAAGTACTTATCAAAGTACTTATCAAGCACTTATCAAATTGATGAAAACACTGAAAAGAACAGTCCCTAAAATGGAGCCCCGTGGAACCCCACCACTGACTTTCTGCCAGCCTTGTGTTATCCCATTTACAACAGCCATTTGTGCCCAAACCATCAGCCAGTTGTTCACGCACAGCACTCTGCTTTTCTAGCTGTGTGTTGGACGTTTTGTCCAGAAGGATACTGTGAGAAACAGTACAGTAAACGTTGTAAAATCTGAAAAGATTCTATCAACTGGCTTCCCTTGGTCAACTAAGTGGGTAACCTTGTCATAAAAGATTAAGTTTGTTAAACAGGACTTTCCCCTCATGAACCTGGACAGGCTGTGATCAATGACTGCACTTTCAGATGTTTTTCAGTAAGCCCCAGAACAATCTTTTCCCTAATTTCGCCAGGCACCAAAGTGACACTGACAGGCCTATAATTACCAAAGTCTTTTTTCTTGCCCATCTTGAAAACTAGGACAACATTTGACAGTTTCCAGTCTATTGGGACCTCTCCAGATTCCAAAGGCTGCTGAAAAATAATTGAGAGACATCTCGCAATGACATCAGCCAGCTCTTTCAGTACCCTGGCACGAATCCCATCATGCTCCATAGACTTACATGCACCCAGTTGGAGCAGCAAGTCCCACACAAGTTCAGGGTTTGTAACACCTGTGTGGTATTTCCAATTAATGGCTGACAAGTTGAAGTTGGCCATAAGGACAAGGGCAGTTGATCTAGAGGTTATCTCTGAAATAATTCATCAGCGTTACCATCCTGACTGGGTGGCCTAGACTCAAACAACGGGTTTATACTGGATTTGTTGACCCTTGTAGGTCAATTCTCCCCTTTTCTTCCTTTCACCTGAAGGCAAGGGTAGCAGAAGTGAAGTGAGGATTTAAGAGGATAAAATCCCTCTTGAAAGTCCTGCGGTCCAACACAGTCACTCCACTTGTCCTCTTACTGATTATAACTTCTCTTTCCACCAGTTACCTGGGAAACACAGGCAGCTCCAGCACTTGGCCTGTCAACAGCACTAAGGATTTTGTTTCTTTGGGTACACAGAGTTTCAGTTAGTACCTGTGTATCTTTCATATGTTAATCATAAACGTACCCATAACTCCTTCCATGCATCTGGAAAGCATTATGCAGGGATCACTGCAAAAATAAACTTTCAGAGCTCCAGTCTGCAGTACGGCAGTTGCTAATATGGTGATCACATTGCTTAGTTTCAGTTTTCACTTCTCGCACACCTGAAGAAGATGGGTCCTTCAGACAATGCCCATCTCCCAGGGCAGTGATTTGCATTTTGCCAGTATACAACAATATGACTCTATATTTGTGGTTTATCCTAAGACCTTGTATTAACTCAGCGTCCTCTTACAAAGAGGATGGGCCTGGTGAAAATGTCAGCTGATGTTCATTTTCTTGAAGATAAGAAACCTAACCACACATACCAAACAGATGAGGAAGATAAAGAAACTCCTTAGAAAAAGTACAAATGACAGTAGATTAAAAACAAGTAGCCTTGCTTGCTTTGCTTTTCCTCTCATTAACACTCCACTACTGTATACAGCATGATTTCTTTGAGGAGCAAGGGACACTTGCAGTGCTAGCATAGCAGACTTTCAATCATCATTGCAATTAATATGGGGCACAAAGTGAACAACATCAGCACTGTTCGTGCATACGGTAGCAAATAGCACATGTGCAGAGATGGGGGTAGCGAAGAGAGAGAAGCTATAAAGAGACACCAGTGTTTTCAAGAGCACTACGAGCACCTGGCCAGCCAAAGTGACACATCCAGCCTGTTCTCTTTTTACATCCCAAACTGGTCGCCTTAAAGCATAAGGAGCCCCTGACTTTACCTGGGTTCTCTCACTAGCCAGAACAAACATAATTGTTCAAAATCACCGCTTAGAAATATCCTGGTTTCATTTACCAGAGCATAGCAAGAGAGAATTTCTATTTTGACTCATACAGATATACACAGCTTGCTGACTAGACACATCAGACACCACATATCAAATGAAAGTTAACTTACCAGACAAGACAACTGAGGGAATAACAATAGAAAAGGTTTGAAAAATTAACTGCTTTTCAGAAGTGCAATGAATACGTTAGGCAATCATACCAAATGAGTATTTGACTTGGCACCTAAGAGCAGCTGTATTTTTCTTTTCGGCTCCGGGCTGTCATTTCTTGCCACAAAATATTTAAGTTTAAACATGTGTTCAGTTATAGATCTTGAGAAAAATACCTTGGGAAAATGTAAACTGAAACAAAAGACCATGTTTCTTTCCCAGAACTAAAAAACCAACATAAATCACCACCGTATCCATTAAGCATTTAAGTCAAATTAATATTTACCCATGAGCTGGATCCAAAGCTATTGCCCTGGGCTGATCAAGGTCTTGCCAGAAGAGGACTTTTCTAGATGTTCCATTGAGATTAGCAACTTCTATCCTATTGGTTTCTGAATCTGTCCAGTAAAGTTTTTTCCCAATCCAATCACACGCCAGGCCATCTGGGGAAACCAGCCCAGAAATGATGACATTCTGCACCACATTCCCAGTTTGGTTAATGTAAGTTTGCTTGATGGCTTCTTCGCTCACATCTGTCCAGAAAACGATGCCTTGCGAATACTGGAAGTCAACCGCAGCAGCATCCTCTAAACCACTGACCACCACAGTGGACTCCAACTTTGTGCCTCCAGCATCCACGAGTCGAACATCCCGACGGTTGGCAAAAAGCAGGAAGGGAGACGCTGCAGAAGAAAAAACAAAAACATATTAGTATTATTGGCATCTACAGATGTTAAAGTGCAGAGTATAAATACGCCAGCAGGGCAGGCACTACAGCAGAAGCAGCAAGGAAGTGAAAAATGCACAGTACCCATAACCTCTTGCCTCTACTCATCAGAAAGAGGAGTAGAAGAAAAGACAGGGATGAACAGACCCAATTTCTTACCCGCAACAGGGCCTTCAGACAGAGGCCCTTTGACAGTTTAGGACAAACTAATTTAGAACTCACTCTTGCATACTAGCAGGTGAGCTGAGAATTTAACTAAGTAGAGACCAACACAGGTAAGGTATTTCCAGTGTTAACGCTGACATCTTGTCCATACAGAAAAACAAAAACAAACCCAAAACTCTTTGCTGCTGTACACACACTCTGCAGTTAAACTGTGAGTGCCCCCGGCATGGGTCCTTTCAGATAATTCACGACCAGGTTTAGAACAAATTCTTCACGGTTTAAAGCTTCTCACAAAGTTGGAAAGAAGAGAAGAGAAGACACAGAAGAGAAGTCCTGATACCTTTTTAGTAGCAGGCTGGAAGCTAGCAGTACTAGGTACCACAAACTGAAATGTTTGTACCAAGTGCCTACCAAGCTCCTCCCACCCCACAGAGTATTACAAAACTCTAGGAAAGAGAAAACAAAAAGATGGGGAGTGAGATAAAGGGTAGATTTAGGCAAGGGCATGATTCGATCCCACTGCTTCTTTCAGAAGAGGACATTAAGCAGGCCTATCACTGAACAACAGCCAAACAAACCACTTCATCTCTCCCCTAAAAACAGTCTTACTTCTTCGTCCAGCAGTAAACTAGAAGAATGTTCATCTTCAGGTATGGCTGCAGAGACAGCAGCAATAATGTCACTGTGCCAGCCACGGCTGCAGACACCAGCAGCTGTTTAGGAGAATGCCAGTATTCAGAAAAAGCCACTAGCTGCTGGAAGGAATGGAGCTACCTCAGCTTCTCTGCAGACAGCTGAAGCCTGGTAGGGATCGTATGCCATGAAATTTCTATTTGCCCTTGTTGTTCTTCACCCTGAACCCCAGTACCCTTCCCCACCCCACCCCAATTCTTCTACGTCAAACAGCAGTGGCTGGAGGTCTTCATCAGCTGACTGCTTACTCTTGATTCACGTGTCATCACTTTAATCGATGCTTCTGCTTCCAATGTACATCCAGCAGAGGTGCATAAGCTTGCCACTCAACACACAGAGCAGCAATGACAGACTTATTTGTTAAGAAACGAAGTTCCGGTAACATTCCCATCTCATTTCCTAACTTGCCACATCCTTCTCTCTGCCATCTTTAAAAGCACCAGTGATATCATGAAAGCCCATCAGGTTAGTTATTGAAAGCAGAAGAAAAAACATTTAGAATGCAAAGTGCTCGCTTTCCTCTCTGCAACTCACTGTTTCCCCAAAGCTATGTCTATTTTAAGTGGCACTACACCAAACCATCTGAACACTTGTGAAGTTTGATGTCAGCAGGCTCTGTTTAAGTCACAAGTTCTTTGGGGCAGAGAATTTTTCATTTATGCATAATTGCCTTACCAAACTTGTCCCATATCCAGCCGAAGACTAAATCCATACAAAGTCTACAGACAAGATTAAAAATACATATATTGTCCCCAAAATGTTTTAAGGAACATGAAGGGACAAGTTTTCATTTAGACATTTCCACTCTGAACCCATTATAAACACTGCTACAATAGAAAAAGCAACCTGAAACATCAAGTCCAATCAACAGCAGAGGAACTCAACAGCTTCTTAACTAAAGATCAGACATGAACAACGTCTAATCCAATCAGTATCAATATTATCCCAGTTCCCCATCGCTTTCAAGAAATTTCTTCCCCACTGATGCACACAGCAGGACAACAGCATACAGATAACATATTAACTACCGTATTGACTGTCACTTCTGTGCTTTGGAGTCGTCCTGATTGAAGAACAGATGCATTGCGTTCCCTATGAACACCCAGCAGGGAAATCGTACTGACCTGCTTGCAACTGCGTTAAGATCTTACTGCATCTGTACATTGATGTAAACTGATCGATCACTGAAAGATGCACAGAGTTCATCCCTTCTGAAAACAAATGAGAATTTCATTTCCTTCAGGGAAAAATCAAATACATTTGGCAGATTTTGCCAATTATATTCACTTCTCCACTCCTCCCCACTATCCTGTTTTATTCAGACCATGTTTTACAAATCTTATCACAGAGTTCTATTAGAGTACTGCTGGCATGGAGAGGAAAAAATATAAAATATATAAAAAATAAAAGCAGTGATAAAAAAAAGAAGAATAGGAACGCTGCTTGTTGCTTGGAATGCTGCTGCTGAAGAAACAGAAACTCTCTCAGCTTGACAAACACCAAAGTCAGAAGACAGGCTAAATGTGTTTCCATGGCCTTGCACTTAACGCCTTAGGTCAGAACTCTGAGGCAGTGGCAGTGTGACAGCTCACTAGCAGGCAAAGGCAGCTCTGCTAACTCTACAGCATCAAGCAAATACAACCTCTGAGATAACAAAAGTGCACAGAATTTTGCAAACTTCCAACTTTCTCAGGGACCAAGAAGTAAATGTGCAAGGGGCAACCAAAGTAGATGCGATTCAAGAAAGATAGGTAAGACAATTACCTTTATACATACATCAGTCCCTTACAGCCAAGAGATGGGCTCCTCTGGGTAGCCAAACACACTGCCTCCTCTGCTTAGAGATGGAGAGGAGTTTGCTCCATACCTCAGCTCAGGCCCCTAATATGCTGGAACGTGCTTCAGAGCATTCTGTTTCATATGAATGACCAATTCAACAGTTCCAAATTAGCAGTTCCAAAGATACATCCATTCTCAGTATAATTATAGCCTTTTTTTCCCAGACATTAGAATGAGAAACCAAAGAAAGCTCAAAAAGCAACAAAACTAATTACGTTGACCAAACACTTAATTTGCCACGCCATCACCAAACCACCCACCACCTTGCAGATTCAAGATCAACCCACCAACACATGGTGAACAATAATTTTTAGTTCCACCTGTATGTAGAATAGTGGGCTCATCTCCAAAACTATGAAAACCAATCTCGACTCATCCTGTCTTACTAATACAAATGAATCCTTGAAGGACTTGAAGATTCCCCCACGACAGGGAGGCTGGAACTAGGTGGTCCTTGAGGTCCCTTCCAACCCAAGCCATTCTACGTCTTCATCTTCATAAGCCTACTGTACAACTCTCAACGGAGCAAACTGGAAAGCCAGTTAATAACAATTTCTGTTCTTAGCACTGTCTCTGACTACTTCACCCCATAAACTCAGTCACGTTTATTCTGTTGAACCACCAATGCATTTGTACAGAAGTCTGAGTGGAAAAAGTAATTTGTAAACATTGACACTACAGGCTGTATACAAAACCTGTACGTGGTCAGCTCACTTTGCATCCCACTCCAGGCTCTTTGAAAGCTCTTTTTACTAAGGGACAGTGGGAAAGGGGAGAGACATGATGAGGACTCCAAGAACTAACAACTTTGATTAGCGTTGACCTCCAAATGAACTCATCTGTTAAACAGCAAGATGCAAGATACCTTGCTTGAGAAATTATTTCACGGTTAGCAAGTTACAAAGGTCTCAAAGGAATGCTTAGTTCTACATTCTATTTTGATCAGCAACGCTCCTGACAACTGCAAATTGCCTGAAAAGGGAAACCAACTTCTATTTTGAAAAGAGAAAAGAATAAACATTACCATGATGAACGTGGAGGACAAGCTGTTTACATACAGCCTCTTACCATCCAACTGAAAGGGCAAAATTTTTATGTAGACGGCAAAAATAAAGTTGTCCTCTTTTTCAGTAAAGTTAGAACAGTTCATATTTTTCCATAATAGGCAATATTTAAAACTTCCATACATACTTGCAGCTCACAATCCTCTGATAAAACAAAAAGAGAACCTGAAGTCCCATGAAATATCAAACAAAAGGTAAATAGGTAACAACCTAAACTGCTATAGTTTAGGTACAGATTTGTAGCAATTCTACAATCACACAACAGTGGCAGGACATCACTCCATCCTAGAAAGATACTAGATTCAACAAATATTGTTTTGCTAGTGATCTTCTGCTAATTAGAAGACACATCCTTGGGTTTATGACAGACCTATTTACATGGAGGAATATTGCACAAGAGGGTGAAAATACAGCTTCTCATCAGTTCATTAACCGGTTTGAAAGCAGTCCTCACCAGCGTGGGGAGGGATCAAGCCTGGGTTCAATTTCCAGCTTTGGTACAGATCTTCTGAATGCTCTTGGGCAAACCTCCTGTTCTCTATGTTAGATGGGTTTAACTATGGAATCAGGATAGTTTTTATCTGCACCAGAAAAGATATCCAGTGCATACATAAAACTAGAGGAATTGTGGTCCTGCTATATAATCCATTTGCCTGACCACTATACACAGTGCCAGTTTTAGCAGTCTACAACAGCTCCCTTACCTTACTAAGTGATAGGACAAGGGGGAATGGCTTTAAACTAAAAGAGGGAAGACTTAGTTCAGATGTCAGCAGGCAATTCCTTACTCAGAGGGCAGTAAGGCCCTGGCACAGCTGCCCAGAAAGGTTGTGGACACCCCATCCCTGGAAGTACTCGAGGCTGGACTGGATGGGGACGTGGGCAGCCCGATCTGGTGGGGGGCAGCCCAGCCCAGGGCAGGGGGGTGGATCTGGGTGGGCTTTAAGGTCCCCTCCAACCCAAGCCATTGTATGATTCTATGAAAAAATATGACAAATGTACTCAGGCAAATACGTGACCTTCAGAAATAGCCTCTGCTATTAGGTTCAGTAAGAATTCTGAAAACCAGTTTGACACTCATTTACATATTAAGATAAAGATGATCATTAAGAATTGACAGCAGAGCACATCACCAGTTGCTGGCAAAGCTCCAGACAAGCTGAGGCTATCCAGTTTTAAACAGTGATAATTATATTGTTGTTTTGTACTTGTTTACATGCCTACATTTTCTCTGCACTCCCTTACAGTTGAAGTAGACATGACAATTCCAGGCACGTGCACAGTTCTTCCTCTTGAAAACACTGAAAGAGTAGAACCCTATGTATAGCACAGGAGAAGAGCCTTGCTTCACCATTCTTCAAACACTTAACTAGGCTAAAGGTCACGGAAAGGTTTGGCTGTGCTTTTAACAGAAGCGACCAAGGATCTGAGAGCCTGGCTCATAAACACAGAACCAAGGTCTCGCTTTAAGAAGCATGCTGACTAACACAGCTACACAAAATAACAGCACGTGCAACAGCTTATATTCTAAATATTCGATCAATTCTTAGCAAGACAAGCGCGCAGGAGACCTCTGTGGTTAAGCCGTCTGTAGTGCTGGACAGGGAGAAGAACATATAATTCTTGCAGCAGCCAATGTCCCAAACCACAAAAACACTCATTACCATGGAACAAAAACAACCCCCACACCCGCTGCCACAGGCACACAAGATGGCAAAAACAAACATGTCAAAACTTTTGCACCCAAGTGCGTACAGTCTTAAGGAAACACTAAGAGGGGATATGGGGCCAGCATGCATGCATCAGCTTTCTAGACTTAAAAACAGCTGCTGTGCAGAAACAGAGCATGTAAGTAGGGTCACGCCAGCTCTAAAGCAAACAGATAAACCAGTTCTAGAGGACAAAGTGCTCTAGTGGCCTTTCAGTATCTAAAGGAGGGGCTGTAAGAAAGAAGGGGACACATTCTTTAGCAGGGGCTGCTGTGATAGGACAAGGGGAAGAGGCTGCATAGATATAAGGAGGAAGTTTTTGCCCAGAGAAGTGGTGGGTGCACCACCTCTGGAGGCATCCGAGGCCAGGCTGGATGGGGCTCTGAGCACCTGATCTACTATAGGTGCCCTTGTATATTTCAGGGGAGTTGGACCAGGTGGTGTTTAAGGGTCCCTTCCATCTCAGCACAGAATCACAGAATTAAGCGATCCCTCTTCTTTTTCTGCTCTAATTCTTCTGGAACACATGGAAACTAGGCCTCTGATACGAAGCATAAGCCTGCTTCCAAACATTTGGGGAAGGAAGTTATTCCACATGCCGTCACCCTTTTGGGTGTTATCCCTATTTTTCATGGCTTAGCTCAAGGGGTGAGAGGCAGCAGCTGGTGACAGCAGGAAGCTCATGTGCCAGAACACAGAGGCTACTAGAGCCATAAAAAAAAAAAACCCACTACCACCACCAACACAACAGGAAAGAAGGTAAAAAGGAGAAACAGCCATGCATGGAAGAGAAAGGACTGGAACCAAGAGTTATGCCATCCCCACCTCTTTAAATAAATCCAGCACCTCACTAAGCAAGAAGAGAATGGCATATACAAATCCCACGAACTCACACCAGTTGATTCTACTCTTTGAACGCAGTTGTTCTATATTCCTCAAGAAAAAAATAGTTCCTCTTCCTTAAAAACCCCAAGCTCTGCATTCCGAACCCCAGTTCTTTTTGCTGGCAGCTGCTGTTGCTGCAGAGAATCTGAAATCCATTGATCACCAACTTCAAAAAGATAGATTAAATGTTGATCTTCCTGTACACACTGCACATATTCAATCCGAGTTTAAACATGCCAGACACAGTCCGAAGAATAGAGGACTGTGACTTTCATCCTCAAAACCCATTATTCGAGATAAGGTGAATTCCTACTGTAATTACTAAATGAAAGAATACTCCTGCTGCAACACAGAGGTAGGTGGGAGCAGCGCTCCTCAGTTCTACTCCCACTTTTACCACCTCAGTGGACTTAGGCAGGTGCTTCAGCAGCATGCGCCTTGCTCCATTTGTAAAAAATTAAACTAAATTAAAAGGAAAATATCACCCACTACAAACTTACACTTCCTTCTGCTGTAAATTATCCCAGGAGGCTGTCAGGAAGCCAAGCTAACGCTTGTTCACAAGGCACTTCCAGCAGAAGGCTCCACAATGTGCTACGCCTTTCATCCCTGCCTCAACACCTCCATGAGTCAGGGAGTGAGCGCGTGGGTCCATGAGCTGTAAGGGCACAGCTCTTCTGTAACAGCTTCAACTCCCACTTCAACAGGAAGATATACTCCCTCCCCCACATCCCACTCCTCTAACCATCCAGGTAAATCCATTTGACACTAATTTCCTTCTTCTTTAGAGTTAATTTATTTTCAAGTGTAATTGAGGTCTGAAACTCAGGGGAGAAAGAGGTGTTACTTTAAACCACCAAGAATATCCCGTATTTATGCGCAGAGCGGGTAGCAGATGTCAGGCAATTTTTGTAACTTCTACTCTATAAAAGCCTATGCATTCACTTGTTTGCATGGTTACACTAGGCCTAAGGCAGTGCAAAGAAATCCAATCCAATCCACACCAGCACCCCAAAATACAAACCTATTTGATACCAGTTTTATTTATATATGCTAAGTAGTATATTGAGTACTGCTGCTAAACACTAGAAGACATTTAGGACCTCAGCCATCTATTTGCCATCAGGCAGCAACGAGAGGCTGCTCATCCACCAACGCACCTACAAGAAGCAAAGCTGCTTTAGGTACATATATATTGGAGGGAAGGCTTACACAAATCATTCATAAGCTTAAAGGATATCTGGTTTTGTAGCAGCAAGTTGGAAAGGGCGCACAGAAAAGGGTAAAGAAAAGGTTCAGTGGGTTCAGAAAAGACATGAAGAATTGAAGAACTTGTTGTTTACACTGGGGAGGCAGAGAGAAAAAAAGGAGCGAAGTAACACCCCAAGCAGTAAAAGCTTCTAGGAGAGGACGAAGATCATGCGCCCTCGGTGACAGGACAAAGGGCACAATGAAGACATTAGGTCTGTCCAGGCTTTGCCTTCTTTCTTAGCATGGATGGGGTGCAGAGAAAAAACGTGCACCAGAGATACCAGAACATGCTACAAAAGCTGTAGAATTGCTTGCAAAAGGTGATGCCTGAATGCAGTTGGATAGCCATTCCTCAGAAACAACTTCTGTACAACCAATTCTCGCCCCAGCAAAGGAGTTTCATCTGCGTGCCCTCAAGCGCTCAGCAACAAAGAACAAGAAAAGCACACACCTATCCCAGTGTACAACGTAACAGCCACGCCACTGATCCTCTTAGCCACTCAAGACCGATGCATTTAGTACATTTATCAAACGCTAACGTTCAAATATTATGATAAAATACCAGGATAAATTGCTAGCCAGCTTTTGTTGTTTGTTGCTTTTTAAATAAACAGCAAGATGCTGGTGTTTGTTTTTTTGTTTTTTTGTTTTTGTTTTTGTTTTTGTTTTTAAAGATTTTGTGGTATTTTCTGCACTGTGGAGGATTCTCCCCCCAAAAACAACAGTGTTTTATGAAGACGAGGGACTGAATTTAATGTTGATTTTGTCTGGCAGCCTCTGGCTTGTTACTGCTAACACTGCTATTTACAACTAAATACGGCTCTCTGATTATACATGATTTCAGCTCAACAGGCCTGAATTAGTTCACCTCTCCTGCATGAAAGGCGTGAAAGGATTTCTCTGAACAAATCCAAAGGTACTTTTCATTCCCCCCCCCCCCCTTTTTTTTTTTTTTTCTTTTCTCATTCCTTCTTTGAAACTTCGGATTGGTTCAGATTCCCTGGGAGGGCAAGAACTGTTTTGAAACTTTCCGGCAGCACACTCTGAACTTACTCATTGTTTTCTCTTGCTTCCAGCAGTAATTACATTACCTACTTCAAGTAAAAAGTTTTCACATACCAGAGAAGGCAAACCACTGGATTTGGTGGGCATAATCCAGCACGCTCCCACCTCTGCAGAGGCTGGAGACAAGCTCTCTGTGTGCCTTTAAGATCATTTTCCTATGGACATATTTTCAAGGGGGGGTTCCTCAAACTTCTCTTTCTTTTCCCACAGACCACCCATTAAGCACACCACATGCACACCCCTCCTGGTGTACAAGGCAATAGCTCTCAGACTGTCCTTAATATCCCTGTAGCAAATACTGAAATTAGTTACATGGAACAGCACATTTCATCATCTCCGAGCAGAGTTCAGCAGCTGGGAAGGAGGACAGCCAAGCCCATGTGAGCAGCCAACACAGCACGGACCACCAAGCAGCACACAGAACGTGTTTAGAGAGCTCCTGAATAACTAAACAAAAAACTGGATATCAGCAGAGATTTAGGGAAACGTAGATGAAGCTGCTCAGATATGCGTTAGACAAGACTTGCAAGTACTTCAGCTGTTTTATTTAGAGGAGAACACAATCCACTGGAGAAGAAAGCAATTTTCATCTGGTCTGTTTTGTTAAAAAGAGGAAATTTCTAAACATTATTGCAAAACTCCTGGCTCTTGGCTATCTCTTTGTATGTAATGCACAACTGGTATTCAGCCAAACAGTTGTGAGGACTGCAGTCTCATGCAATTCTGTCTAGCTAATGTTAAACAGATAATATCTCTGCAGACTGAACCTCCACCTCTTCCTGACCTCAGGTTTCCCATCTGTGCATTCTACAGAGGTTAAAATAGCCATAGGATTTTCCAGTTTCAACACAGCAAAAAGCAAAAGCATACTGTTCACAACAGCTCGTTTATTCTTCTGAGGGTCCTGCTGCAACTTGTGATTTTAAGCGTAGCATTTCTGAAGAAGTACAACATACATAACAGCTTTAAAGCAAATATGGTGTCTATCTGGGATTAGGACAAGTTTCTTCCAAGAGGGAATTAATAGCAAGCTCTGAAAACTAGCACTGTGAAAGCACGCTCTGCTCAAAAAGCCAACTGCTGAGTTTGGCACTGGTTAGATTTCAACCTGTACTGAGTTCCGAGGGTGTTTAAACTGAGAACTACCATCAAATTTCGGTGATGAAGGCCAAAGATCCACTGAAAAATCGCAGCATAAATACAGACAGCAAATCCCAGACCCTTCACAACCCAGCCTTGATGAACAAGCAGCCAGCTGTACATCATAGGTCTCACACATCAGCTAAGATAACAACTGCCATCTGTAAGAATGGCTTTTTTTTATGAGAACACATTGGCATCTCTACTGCAGCACCAGTTAGAGTATGTGTTAAATGAAAACCTACCGCAACATTAAAGGGTTTCTCCACCTCCTGCAGGAGTAAAGCAAACCTCTCTGTGTCACCGTACATATATTTAAGGCACAAAGCCACCCATAAAGGTCCTTCTTGCATTCTGAGCAGAGATTAGCTTTCATGTGCATCTGCAGAAAAACCTGTCTATTTTGACAGGAGAAAACAGTCAGAAGATGGCTAACCTAGGGCAAAGCCTCTCCCACAAAGCCACGTGGCTTCTGGCTTCCTTTCCTGCCCATTATGGACCCCAGCATGCCCAGAAATTGCTTCCAAGTTTTGGTGCCACCTTCCTACCTCAGCCATGTTTCTCACGTCACCCATGTTTGGGCTTTACCCATGGCTATGCATCACAGGAAAAAACAGACTCCAACAAATCAATTAATAACCATGAGATCACATAGAGAATTAGTCAGCTGCAAATAAAATAAAATAAACAGAACCAAAAATCCTAAATAGCTCCTATTTAACTCAATTTTTTTTAAGGTTCCAAGGCTCCACATTTCTACTTTCTCCCAGATTTTCTTCAGTTTTGAATATCTAGACATTCAACACCTATTTCAAGAAAACAAGTAAGGTATTCTGGGGCCGAATACCTGAACACACAACCTACAAAAATAGTTACAAAGAGACTGACAGAATCTGCCTTCTTTTGAATATAACCTACAGGCACTCAAATTCGGAGAGCCAGCTTGATGCTGGGGGTACAGGAATGACAACAGTTTTTCCTGGAACATCCTTAAGTGCAACATTTTATAGACACGAAGCACAGCAACTATTTTATGTTTCTTCAGCTAGGCTGGAGTGCTTACTTTGTAACTTTACTGCGCTCTATTACAGATCCTTTGGATGCTCACAGAACAAGAAAGGTTGGAAGAGATCTCTAAGATCATCTAGTCCAACCATCAACCCATGACCACCAAGCCCATTACACCATGTTCCTAAGTACCACATTCCCATGGTTCTCAAACACCTCCAGGGACAGTGACTCCACCAGTCATGTGGTCCAGTCTCTGAAGCAAGAATACCACCAGCCACAGAGCAACATTCACTCGCTTGCCTGTAGCACGCTCAGATCAACTCAAGCTAACCACACACTTTGCCCGCATGCTAACAGTGCCACCACTGAAGATAACGCTGGAATTAATTTGCGTTAACAGCAGAGTGCAGGCAGGTCCCAAAGAGCACAGGGTGCGACCGCAGCCTCATGAATCAATTTATGGAAACAGCTGTATGCAACGGCATTATGGCACCCCTCATAACCAACTGAAACACTCATACTTCACAAAGTCAGAAACAATTTAAGCCTGAAGTTTAATTTAGGAAAAAAAAAATACAAGCATTTTCCAAAAATCCTGTACAGCAAACATGCAGATAATGCATTTCTGCAGTCCTACGCCTACCAAATTTGCCAATGCAGAACCTCATGCAACACAATGGGTAGGTTCCCTCCTTTGCCCTCTCCACTGCTTCACTCGCAAGATAACTTTCAGATCTCTACTACAGATTAACAGCCCAATGAAATAATCTTTACAATATCAGAATTATTCCATGCATTCTTTCAACTATAGTAAGATACACGGGCATGATTCAGTGCATTCTGAGAAAGCAGAAACTGTAGGTACTAAGAGGAACTGATAATCCCACCCAGATGATGAAAATCTTAAGAACTGATGCCTTTTTTAGTTGAAGGAACACTGGAATTCCTGCAGATCTTGGAAGCATACTTCTACTCTGTTTACTAAGACCATTTTAACACAAAATGAAGTCAGATTTATTTTTTTTCAGGCCCTTGGCAAACTTCTGGCAAAAAAGCTGAAGAAGCATTAGAGAATCTGCATTCAAAATTTCACTTCCAGCTATTTTTGCCCGGATGTTTCAGAAAAAGCTGAATTTTCAGAAGTGTCACACCTTTGCCTCCACAACACTCAACTACAGCAAGACTTATAGAATAATACAGAAGACAGCAGCAGGACAAACACTGGCCTCGCAGAGGAAAAAAAAAAGGGGGCCATAAGGAATGGATTTAGTTTAATCAATGTCCTTGGCTGAGGCAGAATCATCTCCAGCAAAGAGTGATTTACAAAGCTCCGAGTAGATTATGGTATGTGTGTGCTACATCAGAAGAAGCAAATTAAGTATTATCCACAATATAAATATAAGCACAGTACCACAGATTTCGTTATCTTAAATAATCCTTTTCACTTCATCTTGCATTCGCTCTCCCTCCTAACAAGCTATCACCAAAACAAACAAAAATTGAGTATTTGACTAGAAGGCAGCCATACGATTTGCACAAAAGCCAGTACTCCTCACCACAGCCTGTCACCAAAAACTGCTCCCTATTCCTACCTTCTAGAGCACAGCACCACGTGTCAGGTTTCCCTTAACAAGACGGTTCTATTTGGGAAGATGTTTTTAACTGTTAAAAGAAAAATAAGTCATATTTCAGAACCTACATTAGAGTCTGACGTGACTATAATTTTGCTCAAACAAACAGCATTCGCCACCAGTTCAAGCATACGTTACTTCTCAGCAGTTTTACAAATACATTCGATTTACAAGGAGACATATCATACATTTAGAGCAGAAAAAAAGAGGAAAGTCTCCTTCCAGCTTTTTATTTTAAGATTTGTGTCCTTTGGAGTTAACGTAACATCTGGAACTCGAGCTAGAAATTGGAAACAACTCCGATCAGAAACAAGCATACCTTTGTCAAGCCTGTATTAGCTGAAGTCCTGGAGAAAATTTGCAAGCCAAATTTTCCAAATGATGTAGAACCACTATTTTATCCATTAAGATTTTGGAACCATCATCGGTGCATAATCTACTATTATTGGCTAGACGGTTGTCTGCCAAACCAAGGAGGAATAAAATAAACTGGAAAAAAACAAAACCAACCAAATGACCCAGAAAGAGACCTCGCTCCCTTCACACACATTTGGCATCCAGAACCTAAAGGGGACACTACGGGTTTTTTTTTCCCCTGTTCATGACCTGAACTGTTACTCAAAACAAAAACTAGTGTTTAGGTGTTCAAGGAAGTAACCCCTTCACCCGCACTTTTCTAAACAAGTTTATGCATAAGAAGGACAAGTCTTCAGTTTTCCCTACAGTTCTAAGATTGCACCAAGCCTTACACTGGGAGCGAGTGGGAACTGATGCCTACTACATTTGAAACAACAACAGCAAAGTTATTGCCATGTACTCTGCATCACAGAATGTGAAACATCCAAGTATGGTTTTCTCCTGCCACATCCCCATCCCTATTTTTAAGCACTGCCCTTGCACTTATCCATTTTGGCAAAGCCCAACTGCAATACCACGTAAGAGACTACTTCAGTGCTGCTTCTGCTTATTCTAAAATCAGAAAATACCAGAAATCTCAACGGACAGATTGTTTCCAGTGCTTGTGGTTACATGTGCAGTGCCATATTAATTTGCACTAAGACAACTGCCTTGAATCAACTGACAGATAGCTCCAGCGTGGCTTGAAAATGGTAAACATTGTTATGGCATTGAAAGGAGTGCCGTGCTCTATTAGAAAAGAATATGTTAGCATGTTACAAATCTCTAAGGTACGAAATGGTTTCTCAGAATCAATGCAAAGAGTGGCAATATTTAAACAGCGGTTGCGCAAGGTGGTCTGGTAGAAAGGAAATGAAATTATAATCTACCAAGTGGTTTCCCAGTACCATGACCCCAAGAATTCCTATTGTAGCTCTCTGGGTCAAACATAATTCTATAAGCAATTCACGCACCATTCACCACTCTGCAAAGACGGGGGAACGGGGTGGACACCAGGCACTCAAACTCATATTAAGCTGAAGCCATTCGTTTCTTAAGTTCCACATCAGAATAGATCAACACAAATATGGTCTGAGCAAACAACAAACAAAATTAATGTCAGTTAACCAGTCTGTTTAATAGGCTCCAGAGAGAAGTTAAGCATTTGTTCTGCAGTATACGAGCAGCTATGGATAATGCGAATCTGATGTCTGACCACCAATCCAGCCACCCACATATTCACAAAATTATGATTACAGAATATTTTCATGTAGAGCTACAACAAATTACAGTTCATCTTTGATTTTTAATCCCTTCTTTTTAAGTTATGCCTATTGAAATTTTCAACTGAGTCTCAAAGACTTACTACTGGCATAAGAAACTAACCATCTTTGTTGCACGAAGAGGAGGAGCTGCCACGAAGTCATCAAACACCAGAAAGCTTCTGTGAACCTCAACCTCATCGGCAGGTTAAAGGGAAAAAAATGTGTTATTTTCTCTTCCCAGTTCATTCTGAGAAGTTCTCTTCTGCCCAAATGCTTCCCCACCTGTATAAACAGCCAGGCCTAATTATTGTTTTAACCCAACACATATCTGCCTTTCCCAAACAAGAAAGGAAATGCATGTCTAAAAAGCTTTCAGTTCCCCATAAAAGAGGTCTAAAATGAAAAGGAATTCAGTATGTTCCACTTAAAGGAAATAATGGGGAGAAAAAAAAAAGAAAAAAGCACAAGCTTTACACGATACCTTATGGTAACAACTAGAAGTCAGAATGGAGATTCTCACCCTGAACAATATGATGCAGATATAATGTAAAAGACTGCCAACATGAAGAACTTGCTGTTTAGATACACAAGACAAAGAACGCAAGGAAGCCCACAGAAGGCTGGGATTAAGGGTCTTGCCTGCGGCTGCCCATTGCAGCCCATGGCAGAGCCAAGATGAGAACTCACAAGAGCCAAGTGGAGCACTGAACCATAACCATGGTTTCTGTCCAGCCAGAATAAGCCTTCTATTTTTTATTTTTTTGTTATCCAGCTACAATTGTCCAAAGTTTAGAATAATGGAAGGCACACATTTTCTATGGCAAATGAATTAGGGAAGATCTTACTCACCCGGTCCTCCCAACCCTTAAGCAGCCTGGATAAGGCGTACTGCAAATAGCACATGGATCCTGATGTACAATGCATCAAGAGAAACGTGACTAAATGTTTTTCCACCTTCTCCATTCTCTAGTTTCAGAAAATTAAAGTGCCAAAAGAAATAACTCCCAGGCTACACTACAGAGCAATTGTTTCAAATGCGGAAGAAAAAGGGGGGGGGGAAGAAAAACAGAAACAAATGCCAGTGTCAGATCAAAGTAAAACAGGGATACAAGCTGCCATTTTGGTAATCAAAAGACACCTGGCTCATCTCCAAAATCAGAAGACCACAAACATAAGCAGCACATTGCTGGAAGGATAGGTAGGGAAATGGGAACACAGGTGGTTTTCCCACAAATAATTAAAACACAAATTCTGAATCTGCTCAAAGAACACAGGTGACAAAACATCCACTGGTGGGGGGTTTGTTTGTTCTTTTTTATTAGTTCATTTAGTCAGCAAAGTACCCCTTATTTCTGCAGGAGGAAGGGTACAAGCCTATTAGCATTACACAGGGAAGTGGCATCGCAGAGGGCTGAGCAGAATGCATTTATTTATACTAAAACAAAGCTAACTCAAACAACCTGTGGCTGTCAGGGATCTCATTATACTGTTCTGCGCATGGTATCCCTTTCCTCTATCCTACTTGAGTGCGTCCACCTTGTTAAAGAGAAAGATGTAATTATGACATTGAGATGTAATGTGCTTTTTCAATGCAAAAATGCCAGAAGAGAAAAGAAAACTACAGTGAGTGAAAAGCCAGTGTCGTTATTTCACTCCTCACCTGAGATTGTATCAGCTGCATGGAGCTGCACTGACTCTCTATCAGGATTTTTACAGCAAGATTGCTTTATCAATGTGATAGCTACACCTGTTTCAGCAGCGCAGACATAACTGTGGACTGCACGCCTCCCAGAGCAGGAAGCAATCTCCTTTTGTGTCTGGAAAACATCCAGTACTTTCACAAACAACCACGAAGCACAACTCGGCAAACACTTCCAACTCCATGTTATGGTTTAGAAACAAAAAGAGGAGGAAAAAACTATCTTGCTGTGATTCAGGAGCCGAACTGAGAAACGTAGCTTAGGTACAATGCAGATAATACATTCACTGCTGCAATGCGCTGCCTTGCATCTAACACAGCGTTACTCATGGCCAGAGCATTACTGCCCCTGCCAATGCCCTTTAAGCACTGTAAGCTTAATGAAATGAACTTTCCCATCTCTGCTACATCTAGTTGTTGCAGAGCACATTCAAGTTATAACACTGAGGATTCTGCCTTCCCCTATACATTTGTTTTTTCTTCCTTAATAAAAAGTGTGCCATTTAATACAAAAAGCCACAGACCCACAGCCTAAAAGCCATATTTCCAACCCAGAAAGGTGACAGATATGACATGTTCAACACACCAGACATCTGCGTATCGTGAGAAATTAACAACTGCATTTTAACCTTTCCTGTACAATCTCCTCCATCAGCAACCCCAGAGGGGTTGCTGATAAACATGAAATAGATGCAGAAAACAACCATCCACCTTTCAGTAACTCCCTCCCGGTATGACCCATAATGGCCGAACACAGAAGCAGACACTACCTTCTCAAAATACAACAAGGGCTTATATGAACATAGCTTAACCAGACACATCAACAAGTGAAGGGCAAGAGCTATTCTTTGTATACACTGCAGGCAGGGAAGACTTCATTCAAAATATATTTTGACCCAAACATCAGGTTTCTGTGAATTTAAAAAGAAAACAACACCATCACCTCAAAATTCATTAATGAATTGCAAGAAAACTGAGGATTGTGCCTGCACCCACTCAGCCTTGGTAACATTGTCTGACAGAGAGCAAAGGCCGACTGACCGACCAGAGTAGAGGAAACTAAGGGGAAACCTACCTTCACCGAAAACCAGATGTAAACTAGACTGCAAAAGCACTTGCTTTTTATGAAACTCAGCTTTCTCCTGAGAACAAAAACCAAAACAAACAAACAAACCAACCCAGCCCACACAAACAAGCAGGGACTCGAAGCACAGCTGACAGAAGCCCTTCGCTCCCATCCCAAGCTTAGGGCACCTCAGTCTGACGTACCTGCTCAGCCGCGGCAACCTCCGCTTCCTGCTGGCAGGAAGCACTGTGGCATGACACAAAGAGCAAACATAGTGTAAGAAAGCAATCAAAGAATTATAGAATGGCCTGGGTTGAAAAGGACCACAGTGATCATCTAGTTTCAACCCCCCTGCTATGTGCAGGGTCACCAACCACTAGACTAGGCTGCCCAGAACCACATCCAGCCTGGCCTTGAAAGCCTCCAGGGATGGGGCATCCACAACCTCTTTGGGCAACCTGTTCCAGTGTGACACCACCCTCTGCGTGAAAAACTAAATAAATAATATATAAAAATATGCAAATAAATATACAATAAGGTGCCCACTAATTACAGCATTATGTTCCCTCCCTTACAAAACCTTATAAAACCCCAAAATGCCTTGTATGTTCTTACACACGGACAAATACATACTTGCGTGCATGAGTAGACACACACTTAATATGGTAATAAGACTTGACATCAAATGACACCTAACATTTCTTAAGGTTACTTAAGTTGAAGCTTTCAAACCAAAAGTTTCATCTCACGCAGTAATTGTCCAGGCACACCACAGAACAGCATAACATCAAAGAGGAAAGCATCTATCTACTCCTGCGTAACAGCTAAATCCATACAATTAACCCCCCGTAACATCACTCTGTAAATGCAAACACATGCTCCACTTCTATGTTCCTCAGAAGATCCTCCAAGATGCCATTCTTGTCTCTAATGAGGTGCAGAACAAACAATTAAAGACTGGCAAAAAATAACACACTGAGTTTAGAATTAAAAAAAAAAAGCCAACACAGAACAGAGAACAAACAACACAGGCTGGGTAACATCTGAATTGCATGGAAACATGTGGCATTGCCCTTCCTTCAAAGTTCAGTGTGTCACACCCATTAAACCATTCATCTCGCAGTACCACAATTTTATTGGACTACAAAAAATTTATTTAAATCATGCTTTGCCCTGTATCATGAAGAAGTCTCTCCCCCCTGATGCCCCCGATTCTCTGAAGGAATTATTTTGCTGATTGCCATCAGCAGGCAGGTGTCTGGCCACACCCAGGAAAGCAGGGCTCATCACATGGAATGGCTCCTCAGGAAGACAAACGCCATCACCTTGAACATCTCCCACTCCTCCTTTGACGTCCACAGTGTGGGACATCCCTTCATTCAGCCTGGGTCAGCGGTCCTGGCTGTGTTCCCTCCCAGAAACGTCCTCGGTTCTGTGTAAGCACCGCTCTGCAACAACTAAAACATCACTGTGTTATCACCACTATGTTCATCAAAGATCACAAACCCAGCACCATACCAGCTACTAAGAAGAAAATTAACTCGATCCCAGACAATGCTAGGACAAATACACACAGCTGTCTTTGCGGCTGAATCACTTTTCAGCCAGTAGCTCTCCTTCCCCAGCTGTATGTTATGCTGTCACAATTCTGTAAACCAAGACAGGAAAACAACTTGGTTGGGGAAAGAAGAAGGAGGGGAAGAAAAATAGGGAGGAAAAAAAAAGAAAGGAAGAATCTAGCAAGGAAAAACCATCCCACAAAATAAAAGGTAATGTCTGTAACGGGAGGAGGTTACTCTCAGCCCAGCCAGTCCTCCAAATCTCATTTGCTGTGTGGCCACACATTTTTGTGCTGTCACTGCACAGACCGTGATATGGATGCTGGGTACTGCCCAAGCCAGAACCACTGGACAAAACACTCCCTTTGAAACGCTTTTTCTAAACTATGCCAGGTTTTGCAACCAAATTCCTTTTCGTTCAGGCTTAAAGCAACAGTTAGCTAAGAAGAGGTTCCCAGCAGAGTACAGGATGCTTCAAGTTAGTCAATCCACTGAGCGGCACGACGCTCTTGCAGCCTCAATCTACGTGTAAATATTGTTCCAATTACTTTTTATTTTTTTAAAAAAGGACATGAAAGAAAGAGGGGGGAAAAAAACACCCTTGCATAGCATTTAAGAAGCAACAGGAGAACCACTTGTTGCATGCAATTTAAATCTCAAATCAGACTCCAGGGAAGAAGAAAAACTTAATTAAAATCTAAACTGTAACTCGCAGATAAACCAAATTCTGGGCTATTTGGGGTTTGCATGTAAAGTTCTGCGTGCAATTCAAATAGAGCCTTTTTTGCTGTTGCCAGTTTTACAACTGTATGGAAAACTGTCCTTTGAAATTGCTGATGGACAAGTTTCAGGGATTCTTGTTTTGAGATCAGTTTTTAACGTGAATTTACCACTGTCAGAACCAGAAAGTTTCATGGTGTTTCAGACACGGGGAAGCATTTTGAAACACGACTGCCTCAGCAAGGCACCACTGACACCAGCTCACCGAGTGGAATCAGAGCTGGAAGAGATGGAGCATCGAGCAAAGAGTCTGATCGCACATTTGATGTATGCTCCACAGGACCTGGGAGAAAAACTGCAGCAGGATACTACCTGCTGCAGACACATCTAGTTGTTAACATTCCAGCAAAAATCGTCCTTCTAGGAACAGGCAATATTTATTACAGGACTTGGAAATGATTGCCATTCCTTGAGTCACAGTATTTTTAAGTGAAGATAATAGAACACTCAATCCTGGCCACATGTTTACCTGACACTGTGCATACCAATAATTAATAAAGAGTACCTATCTGACCTTCCTAATTCAGTTCTGAAGTACTGAAATTGAGCTTGGATAGCTCAAACAATTAAAGCTTTAAATGACAGAAAGACATTGCCAAGCACACTAAGCAAACACAACTTACTCAAATACTCACAGTAATCAGTTCCCAGTGTCCAGCTGATGCTTAAATAAGAAAATAACCCTGCAAAGTCCACTCCTTTACGTAAACAGCCAATGTTAGTTCAGACTTTATAATAACAAACTAGTGCTGAAGCTTCTTTTTACAATCTTAAGTGTGTGCACGTAATGCTTATCCCCCTCCCACTGAGCTTGACTGCTTTACTCTTGCATTCCAACACTCCAGTTAAAAAAAAAAGTCATCAAAATTCTCCTTCCTGGACAAGTCCTAGAGATTGTTACAGAGTTCAGTACGTTGCTTCTGCCTCATAGTGAAGCGGCAGACAAGTTACAATGAACAAAGCATTGAATACAGCTGTAATGCAGAGCACAGCAGCTGACAAGGTGCATTTTCATCCCTGCAACCTCTCCACACACCTGTTGATGCCTGAGACTGCAGAAAACTTGCAAAAGTATTTCATAAGCGCCAGCGGGTAAATGGCCTCCAAACTGCCATGAAGTTTTACTGAATCAATGATGAGGTCCTGTCAACACAGTGGTTTGCAGTAGCAATGGCAGTCACACAACAGGGAAGAGAGACATGGAGTCATTTTGGTTTCCAACACAGACCATAAAAAAAGAACTGCAGTTAGCATCTCAAAGTGAGCACTGGAAAAAAAAGTGTAAAGTAGCTTCCTCTCCATTAATAGCTGTGGAAATGCAGTAAAGACAAGCAGCTCAAATTCAAGAAGAACAGCAGAATTTACAAGAACAAATTCCTGCCACATACTGGTTCACTCCTCTGAGTGTACCTGTCCTGCTACGTGGACTCCGAAACCAAGCATTACTTTTTCTATTGTCCATTCAAGTAGTCCTTCCACCTACCCCTGCAATGACAAAGTGTCATACCCCAGAAACATGCGTGAAGAAGGCACTCTTCTCACATGGCCTCAGAGATGTTCTTGTAAGCCCTTAGCTATGCGTTCAGAGAAGAAATACAGGAAAGAAGGCATCCTCCCTCAGAAACCAGCAGTAATGGACGAGAAGGTCCTAAAAGGATGTCAACAAACATATGAACAAGTGTTATGTTATAAACAACCGTGCTAGTCAATGAGTTTACATCACGATGGGACAAGAAGATATTCAGATTGAATACACTGAGCCTGCTATACAGTCCCAGCTCCTGTACTTGGAAACAAGCTCCAAGTCTAATGCTGGGAAAGAATTACAGTCAAGTATTTCAGAACAGATCTTTGTGTGGAAACCATTCTAAAATAAGAGTGCTCCTGGGAGAGTTCCTCTGGAATAGCTGCTCAATTTTCAATTCATATTCCAGTCTGGACGAAGCAAGTTTTGTTCCCTAATAAAAGCCTCAGAAAGAAAGGTGATATAAACAGGTCCCAAGAACATTCCTCAAACACTCTCACAGAAGCGCACCCTCTTCAAAAAGGAAACTCCTGCCTTGCATGTCCCTAGGACATCGATCCCATGGAATTTAAGAGTCAGAAAAGCACAAATGCACACCAGCACCAATATCTCCCAGCTGCCTCCTGGCTGGGATTGGCAGCCTGTACACATGGTTTTTGCCTGCGTAAGTTTTTGCCTGCCTACAGTCCCGAGGAGCAAGAGTGGCTTGAGGAACTGGGTTGGCTGCATCAAGAATGTAACAGGACTCCACATCCTCCCTCTGCACACAGTCTGCACACAGACTTCCTCAGGAAAAAAAAAAAAAAACAACAAAAAACAACCAGAAAGGACTCAGAATAAGCAAGAGGAGGTGAGAGGCCAACGCTTATGAAGATCCCCTAGCCATTATTCAGATAAAATAAGTCACCAGCATCATTCCCCACATGCAATAAGCTCTGGCTGGCTGATTCCTGCCTCTGAGGACCAGCGCCAGATGCGCTCCATCTCCAGATGCCAGCAGTTCCACACCCTGGGGAGCAGCAGCCAGAGTTATTTTCCATGAGCTCTAATTATTGTAGCAGGATGGAGAAGGACTGCATGTGTTGAGGTGATAATCCCCAAGGTAAATGAATCCTGGATCACTCAAATCTGTTCAGTGACAATGAAGACATTAACATAGACCAGGCAAGTTGAGAGGTGATTTGGAACAAGTCACAAACAAAGCACTTCTACCTACTCATCTTCTCTTCATTGCGTGAGAGGCTCAGAGCCAAACAACAGCCCTCAAACACTGGCTATGCTGCAGCTCCTCCAGTTTCACCACGTCTATGGGGGCAGACACCATTGGCAGAACCACACGCTGAGAGGACAGCAAGCTGGCTCTTGGAGCTGCCAGGAACAGGAGGGTGGTGGTTTTCTGTCTTGTTCTTTTTTTTTTTTTTTCCATTCAGTGATGCTGTCTCATCATCCTGCTCAGAGAAGTAACCCAACAAGTTTCCAAGAGCTCTCTTGACCACTGTTTTTAATTACCCACCTACACACATTACAGCCTTTAGCAATCGTGGTTCTTCAGACAGTGGGAAAATAGCAGAAAGCAAGCAGGTAGAAAGAAAGATAATACACCAGAGCCCTGCCTAGAACAGCTTACAGGCTGAGAAAAAATGCTACCAACAATGGAGAAAGATACACCATGCAGGAATTATAAAATAAAGAGTTTGGAAGGTGATTGTTGTGCAAGATTTAGCTGCACAAAACTGATCATGCGTGCAATTTTGGTTAATAAAACATGCATCTTCCTGCCTTTTCCGGGATACTTTACCTACAGTTCTGCTGGTGTGCAGCCTCATTTTCTTGTAACGAAACACCATGCAGTGACAGAGAAATACAATGCAGTCAAATAGCGTGGGTTTATTGCCAGAAGGTTATTTTAAAAGCATATGTATAGGAAAAGATTACTCTGAGGTGCTCCTTGTGTAAAACACTCCAAGATGTGTTCAGAGAGATCATCTATATATCACTGTCACCTTTCCTCAGATGCAAAGCTGGAGTTCACAGACTGCAGTTGCAACACCAAGAACAAAACCAGGCATGCTGAGTTCCAGCCCAACACCGAGTGACTGCAAAACTTTCCTCCTTAAAATTATATATACAGATATGGAGGTGAAGTCTGTGCAAAAAGCAGGGTTTTTTTTAATTTTATTTTTTATTTTGCCCCCCCAGAAATGGAAGGCTATTCAGTAACACAACCACTGGAATGAAAGAAGAAAACAGAGCAGGAGAAACTGGTTAACCAAGTATTTAAGCACATAAGAACATATATACATATTATATCCACACTCACACATACACATGCACAGACTTATATGGCATATATCCCCTTCTCAAACATCTCACACCCTTCCCCATGCACATACTTCAGCATGAGCCAGCCAGGGCCTCGCAAGAGATTTCTTCTGCCAGTGTCAGCACTTCTCTGAACTATGAGCAAATCCGTCTCTGCCCTGGGGAATTGAGTTATCTGGTAGCACATTTAAACTCAGAGCAACTACCAGTCACTAAATAAAGCCCTGGCATTTTCCAGGCCTCTGGCTCAGGCAAAACGCATTCGCTTTCCATAAATGTCTGGAAGGCTGTTTAAAGCAGTGAAATCTGCAAACAGCAGAATGACCTCAGCATTAACAGACACCCAGCACATGGATTTTGTCACAACCATTCAAGATTCATTCTAGCAGAAGGACTGCAGCCTCCCAGTGCCAGCAAACACGTCGCCTTCTGTTGCCTTCGTAGCAGACAGGAAGACCAAAGGCAGCCAGGGCAACTGGACAGCCAACCTTCTGCCCTTCAAAGTAAAGATCTTCCTAGCCAGTTATCATTTCCAATTGCAGTCAGATGACAGTAACAACCAGTGGAAATGACCAGAGCCAGGAAAACACTTCAGAGAGAAAATTAATCACAACATGTATCACATTTTTGGCTGCAAACTGGCTACGAACAGACAGAATTTCTCTGGAAATGTTAACCATCTGCAGTACTTGTTTGTCGGCGTTTATTAGGTAGCAAAGACCTGGCAGCGCACCTCGAACAGTCACTAAGTGTCAAGCACACAATTCAAAGTTCATCTGGCACAGAACGGCCCTGTTTAGAAGGAACCTTAAAGATCTTTGAGCTCCAACCCCTGCCACGGGCACAGGTTTGATCTGCAGGCACAGCAGAGCTCACTTCAATCATTTGTCTGCAACCATGACACAACTCCTCCAGAATACTGGATCTACCCCATTCAAAAGAAGAAAAAAATATATATCCAGGACTATTTCCTGGCTCCTTACGGCATGAGGGTTTCTTCTAGCCGTCAGCACAGGGGGAAGGGGGTTTATCGAGAACACAGATCAGGGGAGGTGAAGATCCAGGTCCGTACAGGTTTCGAGGCAGGCCAAAGGCAAAGACGCCTGCATTAGCCACACCCTCCCTGAATCTCACTGTGCCGAAATGAGTCCAGATGTCTTAACTATTTCTGCATACGCACTTTCCAGCACTCCAACACCTGCAAGCTGAGTTTTAGCACACGGATAAGTCATAGCCTTAACTTAATCCAGATAGAAAAAGCAAGCTGTTAAATCCCAGACAGACAAAAATTCTCCACAGCACGGATTTCTTTAACTCAACTACTGAAGACGCAGAAAACGTACAGACTTCTTTTAATCACCCACAGCTGTGTATACCGTCCAAGCGGAGACTGCTACCCATGTGCATTTCATCCTACTGGCTCTCGCTTGAGGCTGTGACCACTAACGCAGCACTTCAGTTTGCCTTCATAGCTCTTGCAAAGGTACATCCAGGTAAGCCATCAACAGCTTTCTGGTGTTAATGCATTTTCCCCTTAAATAATAATAATAATAATAATAATAATAATAATAATAATAAACATTTACCTCAAGCACATGTAGGGGAAACAGAAAAATCAAAAGCAAGGTGAGAACTGTAAGAGAAATTACGTCAAAATTCATTCCTACCACCGGGCAACTCTACCCTGAGCTTCTTGGTTGTTCTAGAATTATAACTAAAGTTATGTAAATTAAAGCTCCTTTAAACCAGGCAAAACGTGCACAACATACGGTGTGACTGATATGCATTTAACACCGGTAATCCATGGTTCAGTGGTTAAAGGTGACGCCGTCTATAAAACAAAGGATTCATTTTGAGATTTAAAATGTGCTGCTATTTCGTAGACTTCTTCAAGCATTCTGGCTTTGTATTAAGCTACAAGCACTAAGAAAGAATATTAGGTATGTTGTACAGACATCCCCTGTAGTTACACATCAGGCAGCAAAGCTCTTCGCCTTCTATTTGTTCTCTTTCTTGAATTATTCACTGTCATCAGCAGACAACTCGTCGTCCCAAAGCCAAGCTCTTGCTTCACTTCTTTCATAACCAAATGAAAAACTAACACAAATGCACTTCTACTCCAGAATCTGTTTGAGCCCAGCAAGTTCACTGAAGAAAGCACATCTTCCTCTTACAGTGAGGGCAAAGCCAGGTCTCTTAGAATCACCTGGAGAAAATGGAATGGCAGAAATGGGGCGGGAAGTGCAGTTCCCAGGCACAGAAGTTCAAGGCCAGGATATCTGATGCTCAGGCTAACTGGAAGCAATACAAGTCTGACAAAGGCATTTTGTCTCAGTTGGTCTCAGCCAAGTATCCCTCTCAATTTATAATGGTATTACAAGAAGAAACTCTTAGCTTCCTCACAGCCACACTTTATAGTAAGAAGTTTTGCATAAAAAGTAGCCCTTAATTACATTTCTTTTAAGCACCTTCCCCACTCTGAAGTCCAGCTGGGACAGTTTTAATTTGGAAAAACAGCACAGAATGTGTTAGTGCAAAATGAAAGCCAATAAAAGTACAAGTACTGGACAAAGCACGCGTGAGCCCAAAATCCAGGTAAAACTGAAACCTGCACAGAAGATACTCTGAGTTACTGACAAGGATTGAGGTGGGTCTCTGCTGTTAGGCGTAAGTCATGCCTAACTGAAAACCTGTAACGTATGACTGAAGACAAATTCTCAACTCCAAAATGACCCCTCAAAAATACTTGGGTTACAGCAGCACTGTTTTCTTGCTTTCTCCACTCCTTTTCCCTTCGGTTTAGTTACAACAGCTCAGAACAGCGGAAAAGAAAATGAACTTCTACAAGACAGTGTTGCAGCAACACTATCCAATTCCCAAACACAAGCCAAGAAATTAACTCAGCAGGTCCACTCAATCAGCAAATTTTCCTCATCAGCTGAGAGGTGTAGAAACACCAAGCAGACAAAGCCTGCTTCACATGCTCCGGCTTCGTTAACTCTTCAACACCACAGAAAGAAGAAGCCAAGCTTCTGTCTTCATGTGCAGCCTTCTCCTCCTTCAGATCTGTCCAATTCTTGCAGGCTGAGCATCCAGAGTCCATCAGTGCTAATTTATCAACTTTGTTATCATGTATAATAAACCACATGTAAAAGGAGGTTTAAATTAATGCAATATTAATGGAACGCAGCATCACTGAGAGATTAAAGTCAACATACGCTCACGACAACCTAAAGAAAGGGCAAGAGAGAACCTCTGAAATCTCGATGGTCCTTGTGGGTTCCTTTCAACCCTTTCCATGATTCTATGAAACCAACATCACAAATTTCTGGCGTCTACTGAGCCAAATGGAGAGACCTCAAGGAGCCCCCAAGTAACCAAGCATCTGCTACCCCAGGCAAACCTCAAACCAACGGGAGCCCTCTGGGAACAGAAGAAAGAGAACCCCCACATTAGGACAGCTTCACTTTCAGAGGGCAGTACCTGTCCTTTAACAGGAACTCTCAAGAAAAACCTGAAAAAAAATCAAGTCCTTCATATAACCACACTACTCGTTTCTACCATGATAAAGACAGAAATAAACTGCCTACATTTCCACTTTTCATAGTGGAGGGGAGAATTACGAGCTAACACACTGGCAACTTCAATTCTCCAGAACAGAACCATCCATCATTTTTCAAGATAGCTCACAAGCAGCACACTTCATAGTTTTCCTAAAGAATTGCCTGCTATACCTGCATAGGCTCAGCAGATAGACAAAAGGTCAAAAACCTTAACTCTGCCCACAAGGACTTCTATTACTGCTTAAAGGAAGTCAGCTTACACTGGAGAAGCTCCATTTCCTTATGTATCAAAGATAAATATTAGATGCTAGGTTAGCAGACTATTTCAAAACGACTTAAAACACTTTAGCAACCCAAAAGAATTAAGGAGCATTCGACATTTTTATTATTAAGCAAGGGTACTTTTAAACCCCCATACCAATATCCGATAGTCTCAGACCATTCACAGCTGCACCAGGAACTTCCTACTGCACATGCTGTCAGAGCTGCCCACTGCAATAAACCTTTGTACACTGAAATGAAGCAATACTGTAGCTGATGCTCTTTGATATATTCCTGTAGGCCTGTCCCCTTGAAGCTAATTTAACGTAACACGCTCACATGATGTATTTATTGGCTTACAAGTGGGTTTGGTTGCTTTAACTCTTATCACCCAGAGCAAACTAATCAATTTAAACCAAGCATGTGTCAATTTACTGGTCTCCTTGCAAAAGTCATCCGTGGATGTAACATTAATACATAACAACCACATCACATTAATACAAAACAACCACCTCACACATGCCTGCGCTGGCTGGTAAAGCACAAGCGAAGAAAGAGCAAAGGAAACAACAACTAAACTAAAACCCCTGCTTATTACACAGACCCTCTGCACCCAGCACTCATTCCTGGAACTCCCTGGAACTTCTCAGTAGAATCCTGTGGCTTGACAGATATTTCCCGTCTATTCTTTAGAGAACAGAAACCACCAAGATGAAGCACTGGTGAGTTCCCCATTCTAAGTTTTCCAAGTACAAGAAGGAACAGAAAGAATTGTTGGCACATAAACTCCTAATAAAAAACCATACAGAACAATGCTCTCTCTGGGGCATACTTCCAGTTTTCTCTCCTCCTCTCACTATAACCATTTAATCTCCCACAACCTCAAAATCTGCTCAAAATATCCTTTGACTCTATCATGACATTTTCCATGGGCTAACTTGACAAGCGCAGGGCTCTCCAGAAGCACTTCCCAGTTCAGAACACCCAGCTGGCACATCTCTGACTTCTTTGGAACATCCCAAGCGCCCATGCAGCACGTGGCTCAGGCCAGCCAGCATCCCCAGCCAACACTGCCACGATTGGTCACGAATTGTCCACGTCTTATAATGAAGAGCAATAAAGTCGCCTACAACGTGCAGCTTCTTCCTAACACCGGGTTTCAACTCAGTGGCTGTTCCCTACCCCAAGCAGCCAGGTTGCCTTCATACCATATCCTACACATACCAAAAATACAGACATAACGAGAAAGTAAACAAACTGAACTGCTGCCATTAAAGCCATTTCTGATTTATTATTATTATTTATACTTTCAATTTCGTATTACTGGCTACATAGAAGCGAATTCACATTGGACTCCCTTGTGAGGCTCTTTTGTAAGCCACGTGAGTGTTCATTCCAGGAGAGGTTTTGTAACATTTATTTGTTGTTACAGACAGACCTTACCATAACAAGTTCTCAGAAACAATCTGTGTTTATTACAAGTCACCTTGGCTTGCATTATCCAAGAAACAAGGAGGCAGGACAGAAAAAAATTCACCACTGGAACAACACCAAGGCCTATTTTACTACTGCATTATAAGCAAGTAAAAACAATCGTGAAATAAAGTAGTTGAGGAAAAAAAAAAACCTTTAAAATAGCAAAAGGCAACGATGGAATTCACACTGGGCTACTGCTGAAATACATTCACACTCTTCTGAAGTATCGACCTTATGTGTCCAACTGATACATTCATTATGTAAACATCTACCCTGAGAGTACATTTAAAGTGCTCAGACTTAGCAAATGAGTTCAGACACCACACCTGAATGAGACTGAAAGCCTTCGTCTGGAGACAGAGCAGCCAGCACTCCGAAAATATGAACCTATAACTTCATGGTAAGCCTGAAGCTCCGGTGTTGCCTCTCTAGCCCAGAGGACCTGCGCCCTTGACTCGCACTGTGCTGGCAGTGGTTGCCAGAAGAGCTCCCTGAGCCAACGACGGACTGACTGAAGCAGCACTGAAGTCATAGGGACTCCCACACAGCACATTCCCTCGTCACCAAATTAAGCACGTGTTCCATCTTGCTACATTCCACACTTAGGCACAGTGAGAAGTTTAATCAGTTTTAGATTATCTCAAGAAAAACAGTATGAATTAAAAGCCATTGTAAGGGCTGTGCTCAAGTGCATTTTTTATTTCACAGTGCATCCCAAGTTCCAAGCTTCTGTGATGATCCAGCACACTCCTCTGTTCAGCTGGCTTTATTCTGCATGTCTTAGTATTGGGCAAACCATCATTCCATTAAAGAAAATCACCGTCTCCCAATACAGCACACCACAGGCAGCAGCTAACCAAGCTCTGGTGAATTTAAGAGCAATTCTTGCTGAAGGTAACATTTTAATGAGAGTTATTTCAAACGCTTCTACTTTTTAAGAGCCAGACATAAAACATCTGCTATAAAGCATTAAGCACTTAAATATTTTCAGACAAAAATACATCCTTGCCATAGTTCCTGAGTAACTCTCGGAGGCAGAGAGCACTCCCCCCACGGAAGCAGCAAGTGCAGCGATCGCTCTGCCTCACCTCCAGGTCAGTGCAGCACACATCTTGCAGAAGTTTATCATTATTCCAAGCCACATTAATAAAACCAACTCCTGTCATGACCACATACAGAGCAAGGACACTGCTCCACAATAAAGTTATTTCATGGCCAAAGCATTCCAAATCCGCTCTACCAAGCTGAACTTAGCAGAAGCTTCAACACCAGAAAAGTTCCAGCACATCCCCAATCCTGCTGAGATCTATTTACATACTTGTGAGATAAGCACATCAAAATACTTCTGAGAGGTAAAAGCCCCTAAAAGTCAGGCGTCTGCTCACAGGGCCAGGGAGCTGGAAGCAGGAACCTTCTCAGCACACTCACAGCTGCTCTGCCCCACATGCACAGAGCACGCTCATCTCTGGGGCTCACAGCTTCATGAACACGTCTGGAAGGCAGCAACTCAGTGTCACAATAATGGAAGTGCTGCCTCTACAATGAGATGAATCAAATTCACCCCCCGAGTTACAACTTAACATCACCGTGAACTGAATTATGCTATTACCCTAAGACTACTAAAAGTTATCTCCTTAATAAAGAGGAATCAAAGAATCGCATGAGATGGAGGGGACTCTTAAAGGCCATCTGGTCCAACTCTGCTGCAATGAACAGGGACACCTACACTAGATCAGGTGCTCAGAGCCCGCCTGTCTGAACTTGGGTGTCTCCAGGCATGGGCATCCACCACCTCTCTGGGCAACCTGTGCCAGTACCTCACCGTCCTTATTGTAAAAACTTTCTTCCTTACATCCATTCTAAACTCCCCTCTTTTAGTTCAAAGCCACTTCCCCTTGCCCTATCACAACAGCCCCTGCTAAAAAGCCTGTCCCCTTCCTTCTTACAGCCCCCCTTTAGACACCAGAAGGCCATTAAATATTTTGGAGGAGATCATAAGACCAGCAAGTAAATGTGTGGCAGCCCCAAGGAACACCGCGAGCTCCTCACCCTCCACATAAAACAGCTGTGAGTTTACTTCTTTCTTCCTAAAGCTGCATAGCTTAACTCACTCAAGTAGGAACATCTTCACACCAACGAGTGCTCGGAGTCTCACTTTGGGTTTTCTGAAACTACTTGGCAAGACCGAGGTTAGGGTTAGGAGAAGGCATATCCTGAGATGGACATCTTCCTCATATAAACAGGACAGAATAAGCAAAACGTAACACACACCTACATGGAGTTCCAACTAAAAATAGAGAGTGGCGATGCCAGCAGCCAACAGTCAGCGCTCCCGCTCCCAATGACAGCGTTAATAACTGCAGCCGCTTCGGAAAGGTGGGTGGCCCAATAAAAGAGGCCCCGGGGTGCCGTTCTGCCTTCCTCGGCCGCGCCGCCGACTTTTCCCAGCCGGCCGGGAAAGCGCCGTAGCGAGGCACAGCGCCCAGCCGGAGCCCCGCACGTGCGGCGCGCAGCCCCGCGGAGCCCAGCGCCCGCCCGCCGCCCACGGCCCTCAGACGAAGCCCGGCTGAGCGGGGGGGGGCCTCGCCGTTCCCCCACCCCCTCTGCAGCCTCGCCGAGCCTCGGATTCCGCCCGTGAGCGACACCCGACACCAGCTCCTCCAAACCCCGCAGAAATCCGGGACCGCGGAAGCACGGCGCAGGGGGGGGGGGGGGGTTGGAACGCGCACACGACTTTTGTCTCTCTTTTGCAACCGGACACAGCCACCGAGAGTCCCCCTCCACAGCCCGGTCTCCGGGGGAAGCAGCCCCGCGATGAGAGGACGGGAGGCCTCTGCGTGCGGCGGGGCCCCCCGCGCCCCCGGGGCCGGGCTGTGGGGGCACACACGCCGCCTCCCCGCTCTCCTGCAGCCGCCCCCGGGGAGCCCCGCTCTGCCTGTCCCGTCCATGTGCGCGTCTCTCCCCGGCGGAGTTCTGGGGAAGTTTCTCCAAACTCCGCCAACAAAAGGGGCAGAAGCTCTCTCCGCCGCCCCCCCACTCTCCCTTCCCTTCCCTTCCCTTCCCGCGGCACTCACCCCCGGCCGAGCCCGGCTCGCAGCGCAGCACCGAGGCGGCCAGGAGCCGCAGCAGCAGCAGCAGCGGGAGCGGCGGCGCCGCCTCCATGTTGTGCCGCAGCAGCAGCTGCCGGAGCGGAGCCCGCCGAGCGTCTCAGGCAGGTTCCATGCTCGGGGCGCTGCGCTCGGCGGGGAGGGAGGAGGGAAGGGGGAGGTGCCGCGCCCGGCCCTCCTCCTCTCCGCCTGCCCCCCCCGCTCCTGCCTCCCTGAAGGGGGCTGGGATCCTCCCGCTCGCGCCGTGGCCCGGGGAGGAGCCGTGCGCCCGCACAGGCCCGCGCCGTGCACCTGGCGGGGAGCGGCGGTTCGGCTCGGGGCATCTCGCGCTTTCTGGGGACGTTCGTCTCTTGGTTTTGTTTTAGTGTTTGGGTTTTTTTCTTCTTTCCCTGGAGCAGTTACCCCGGGGCGCGAGGGGGACACGAAAAGGGGCAGACAAAAGTGCTCACTGTGTGTTTACAAAGAAACTACTTGTGCATCTGCACTGAGTGTATCCATACCTGCTCCTTTATCCAGGAAGAAGGGCAGCTGTTTTCTTCCGAGGTGGGGGTTTTCCTTCATCTTCCTCCTCCCAGCGAGACAAGCATTTCCTCACAACGCTCTGTGTCTGCATCACAAAGAAAGTCACTTTTCAGCAGCAGTTCAGTTGCTTTTTCCTCAAACACATTGCCTGTTGATACAAATATATTACCAGTGAGAAATGGGCAGAAGCTGCTCTGTGACACGGGGCCTTGGATGCCATGCCAGGAGCTGAGCTGTGCCGCCTGCCCCCCAGACATCCCGCACCTTCCTCGCACCCAGCTACCACAAATACCTCAGCAGCAGGGATGGAGTCAAGGATTTCCCTTGGAGTCTCCATTTTCCCTTGTGCCAACACCAAATTTACCATTGGAAATAAAGTTGCTACAGTCTGTGCACAGATAGAATCAACAAGGCATTCCCTTGTAAATCACATGCAAGTGCTTAACCAACAGATGTTTAAAAGTTGCTTTTCCTTTCAGAGGTTCCCCAGACAGTGGCCATGTCCTAATAGATCTGCCTCGCTGCAGGTTCTGCAGCCATGGCTGAGATTTCTTCTTGGTGCCCCATGGACCCCTGCCCATCTCAAACAGCGGGACCAAAAGCTCAGGAATTCTTTTGGGACCTGATGGTTACACGGCGCATGCTTCCCTCAGGTTTCCTCCTTTCCTAAGAAGGGTCTAATGTTGGGATAGTGTTGAGGAGTTACAGAAGGTCTATAGTGCTGATCTTCACGCCAACCCACAAAGGAAAATAAAGCTTCCTGCTCTACCTTGCTGCTTGTTAAATACATAAAGAATGCTTATTTTAAAGAGGGCTAATTCCAGCTGGCATTTTAAACCTGGAGAAATCTCAGCGTCCTTCAAGACGGGAAAACCAGCAGCTGGTCTTCCATGATAGAAGTTCTGCAATAAACCAGAGCCCAAATCAGAGCTGCTGTGAAACGCTAATGGCAAAACCTTGTACAAAGAGATAAAGATGATGCTGACTGAGAGATTTCAACAGAGACCAGTATTTTTCAAAGGAAAGCACCTGCTGTAAGGAGAGTTACTGAGACTGAGAAGATCTGCCGGTGACTGCTCAGAACCCCACACCAACCTTTACTGTGATGGAGGACTATTCACAGGCATAGCTCACTGAGCTTCATACCATGTGGAAGTTCATCCTTTGCAGTAGCACAGAGCTGGAATGAAAACTTATTTCTGGAGAGTGCGGTGTTCTTGCTTGGCAATCCCCTTCCTCCTCCAATTAACAGACTAGGGGGCAGTCTCCAAGCTGAAACAGAGAAAAGGGAGACCAGGCTATGGAGGTAGGCAGCTAGGAAAGACAGACTGATCAGATTTTATATTTATCAGATATTAAGTTTATGCTTCTTTGTGACTTTAATAGCAACACCTTTGCTAAAAGGACATTCGTCACAATCTGGAGTGATGGCAAGTCTAGTAGCAGCCAAGAGCTCAGTATTCCTCCAATCACAAAGATGCGGTTTTAACCCATTCATATGTTGTAGGGGTATTTGGAGAAAATTAAATTTGGGCAGCTGTGAAAAGAAGCCTGACCTCCATGCTGAGGAAGATGCCTCCCACCTTTCTGCCAGCCCTGGAAGAATTCCTTCAGCAAAGCCAGGGAAAGCAAAGCTGTGACATTCCTGAAACGTCTGACATACGTTTGTTAGGAAGTAAAAAAACAGGTTAAAAATAGCCTTATCAGGCCTCACTTTTTTTTCCCCCCTTTTTCGTATTGGAAGAAAGAGGGACTCCTTTCAGAGAAGGTTGTACGCTCCCAGCACAGAGGACTCCAAGCACAGAGCCAATGCCCCGTATCACCTAACTTTTCTTACCTAAACCTGAGCAAGTCACAGTGTAGCATTTCCTCAGTTTCCCCTACATAAAAGGGGCAGGGAGAATAATTTTCCTTTCATCCTTTCTGCGTAACACAGAGAAAGCCACAGCAGGTTTGGGGCCTGGCTGTGCGAAGAAGGAAGGGGAGAAATGTAGACTGCAAGCCCAGCACTCCCCCCGGAGCTGCAGGCAGGCCAGCTCTTGTTTTCTGCCATTGTTATCGTCCCTGACAGAGAAAAGAGGGAAGTGCAGAGGCTTAGAAGGGAAAACAAAGAGCCCAGCTGTATCTGAGCTCCCAGGGATGTCCTCCAGGATAACCTTGCCATCCCACCACAGCTGGAAAACTTGGCTCGACTGAAATGCTTTAAATGCTTTCTACATATTTACTCCTTCTGGATTTCTCTCTCCTACTCCAGTTTACAGCATCCTCCTCTCCCAGCTGCCAGAACTGTCTGAGCTCCTGTAGAGCTAAACACTTAATGACAACTGCAGAAGCCCCTAAAGTGAATTTACTGCCTTATAAATGACACACAGGTTTATTTTATGGCAAATATCAGTACCGAGACATGCATCTTTATTCCTCTTGGGCAGCACTGTTTACTGAAGACAAAGTCATTAGATCCAAACAGGCTGAGGAGGTTCTGTGGTGATTTGCAAAGGGGATGTAAAGAGAACTGTAAAAAAAGACAGCAACAAAACAGTTTCCTCCTCTGAGGCCGCAGGACAGTCACTTTCCTTTTCCAGCATCTCAGATATAGGTCTTCATGCTTCCTCACCCAGCTTTCAGATAGAAAGCAGCCTCAAGCTAAACATTTGTAGGGATTTTTAGTCCTTCTCACCATTTATCACAAGGGAAAATGCATACAGATAGTCTACAGTAAGTTAGAAATGATTAAGGAAAATACTGTCTGGATGCAGGTTCCCTCATCTCCTCCAAAAAATAGACACAAGGAGGACAACATATACATACAACAGCTGTAGTTAAGATTACACCTCCCGAGACAGCATCTGAAGAAACCTTAGCAAGGGGTGGGTGAGGTCATGGACTCATCAGGACACGCTTCAGAAAGCTTGGGCCATCCGCCAGACTCTGTAGGCAGCACTCAGTGGCTTCTCCAACACCAGTTGCTCATATTCTGCCTGTTGGTAATGGTAGAATTTCCCTCTTCTTTTATCCATCTTGCTGGTTCAGACCGTTATTCCCTGTGAAAGGAAGCACAGCACAAGCGAGGCCTGAGGTTACGGAGGACTTTTAGGCACCGCTTTGGAAAAAGTGGCTTCTTAGGTGTTAAACAACACTTAATGTTCAGAACTAAATAACTGCACTGCCACTAATTAAGCTGTCTAATATAGAAGGGAAATATTACCATCATCTCCTACACTGTTGGTCAGGAATTGGTGATGGCTAAATAGCAAGAAAGCTATTCTTTTGGAGCCTAGTCAGCCAAGCAAAAGAGCATGTCTGCATTACAGATATAACTGTAGAGAATCATGCATGTATGATCTGGAGTACTCTCCTTCATAGGCAAGGCTACATTGCCATGCCTGGAATTACAGCCCTTGCGCAGCCATTTCCAGCATCATAACCCCAGTGAGGTTATGGCAGCTACAGACTGGGAAATCTGGAGACACTAAGAATCAAGAGATCAGAGTACTACGGGACAGAGCCTTCCCAGAGAAGTGAGCTGAAGGAGAGGTGGCTGACAGGTTTGCAAGAGGAAAACTCACACTTTTTTTTTTTTTTTTTAATATTAAAAGTGTCCTATTGGTACCAATTGAAACAACACTTAAGGGTTTTCTGTGTTAGTGAGATGGTGAGGATAAAGAGCCTGTTCCCAAAGCCTCCTGCAAGCTAGCAGCCTCAGGAACGGAGGGGCTGGCGCTGCCTGAGGAGGAGAAACATGTCACCATAAAAAGTTCTGAAAACATAAAAATAGTTCAGTGGGTTTTTTGGTGGTGATTCTTGGACTCTGAATGCTTTTCTGGTCATAACTACACTCCCTGTTGCAACTACCAGAACAGCAGTCATCGCATTTCTCTGTGCTGCATGAGCAAGTGTTGCTGTTTAAACCTCCACTCCAGCTACCTTTTTGGAGCTGCTTATAAAATTAACCATTTCTGGTGTTGGAGCCACACTTTCTATCTAGTTCTTAGTCAACAAAATTCTGTTCCAAAGAGAGGAAAAATTATCTCTTTGGTGGAAAATAAGGGAACTACGAAAGGAGAGTGACTGTCTGAACTACGAAGTCCATCGCAGTTCCCTTTGTCCTATGCTCTTTATGAAGAGCTGTCTTTTATTACAGGCAACTCTAACACTGCAGTGGAAATCTAAAGTGTCAGCAAAAGTTAAAGGAGCCAGCACAGAGACAAGCATTCAAGGAGTACTGTAAAAATCCCCAAGTGAAACACATAAAAAGAAATTCAAATAAAAAGTCAGCTACAATATGTTCTGCCTGCTCCAGACTGCAAGGTTAACTCCAGCCTGCTCTGTGTCTGAGCAGCCAATCAAGTAGGTCAGTTTGTGCAGCTATGCATCTCCCTTTCTGCAGTGCTTGCAGCGACCTAAAACTTTACATTTGCATACCCATTGCCACAAGGTATCACCTAAGGCCTTCCAACAGTAGGCAGTGGCAGGTTTCTTCAGCCTCACTCCAGTGCTGTCCATCACATGGGAATCACTTAAGCAGTACCTTAGCTTTAATCATGATGTAGGATAAAGAGCACCCTGAGATTCCTTCTCCAAATGCAGGATTAATGTAACAGAGCTGGTCTCATTATGAGGATGCAAGAACAGATGCTGAATGCATCACAGAGAAGTGCTGTGATTTAGTCCAGCATCTTTACATGCCTCTATGCTGCTCCAAGCATCCTTGCACAGCACAGGTGTCCCGTACCAAGTGGAGCAAGAAAAGAGCTTCAGAATCCTTCAAAAGAACCAAGTAACTCTGCCCCATTTTTGGAAGAAAAGCATTATGTACTCAGTGGTATATGCAAGTGATCACTCCCTACCTTCCATCTGCCCACCCATGGTAACTGGCTTTTCATCACAGCATTCAATTCATTGCAAACTGACGTTCATGTACTTGCCTTCTTTCCTCTGTGTACCACAGGTTTGATACAGATGGCAAAATTCCAGTCAGTGGTTGCAAATAGAATCTCCACACAGTCATACTTGAGCTGCTGAGGAGCCCACATTACTGGGAACGCAGGAGGTAAATCTGGAATCCATCTGTCTTCAGAGACACAGCATTTATTCACATAACAGCCAGGTCCTGCCTCACCTTATCCCCAGTCAATCATGGTAATACTCAACATCTAAAATAATACTATAAAAATAGTAAAATAGAATAAAAATAATAAAGTAATACTATAAAAATAACCTGCTACAGTCTGCATGACCATGGAATCTGGGTGGCCATGGAGTCTGCAGCCTCTGTAGTGTGATCACCCTTTCAGAGTAAATTGAGTGTACAGAGGAAACACTGCAAAACATGATGGTCTGTTAACACATGCCTGTTACGTTCATTCATATCTTAAGAGACAAAGCTCACCTCCACCACTAAAAACATGGTCAAGTCAAGTGCTGTAAGATTAGAAGACTTAGAAATCGTAGAAAGAGTATGAGAATGAATACGGGCTGACATTCGGACTAGATGATCTTAGCGGACTTTTCCAACCTTAATGATTCCATGATTCGGAACAAACTGATGGTAAGATGCCACCCTTAACTACCTACAGATGAGGTCACAGATAAAGGTTGTTCCTTTGATATTTGCAGCACGAAAAAAAATTTCTTTAACTCTTGAAAAGTACTTAAGATACGGCCTGTTGTAAGCAGAGGTGAAGCCACACTCAACTAGTTACTGCCTGACTAATTTTTGTGGGCGGTTCAGATGCCAGGCAAGACTTGCTCTGTCCCGGCAAGATGGAAATCTTCTTTGTACGCAATGGGAAAGGCCCCACGATACGGCTCAGAGCCATGACTATTTAGATATTAAAATGGTGGATGTCGAAACTGATCCTGAAAACAATCTGTTACGTGAACTCTACCTGCTGACTGCTTGCTGACAGCACTTGGAGTGGCTCTTGATGGGATTACGCTGAGTGCTCCTGGCAGCTGCCAAGGAAAGGATGTGGAAGGTAAGGGAGAAAAAAAAGGAAGGTGACATGTAAGGGAAAATTTGAAGACAGGAGTAAATGGGAAAGGAGCAATGATAAAGCTTTCTACAAGATTTATGCAGACGGTGATACAAACAAATTCACTGCATTTAGCATTTTCTTGAACATGATCAGCTCAGCACTTTGTAAAATATAAGAACCTATAATATGCCTATAGGGAATTTCCTATTTGGCAAGCGAGATGACTGAAACTCTGTACAGAAAAATGAAGCTATTTCCATGACAGTGCAGCAGTGTGAGATGTGCCTGAAGGTCTGCAATGGAAAATAATTTCCCATAGATGGCAGCATTGGTGAGCATCATCAGCTAAACCGCAGCTTCGGGTAGTCCAGCTCACACCCACAGTTTCATAAGAACTTTTTGGAGCATCTTTCACTGATGGGAAGCAAGGTTTTTTCAATCATTAATGATTCTGGACTCTTTATGGCTCTTCCTTCACAGATCTCTCTCTGATAGTGAGATTACTCTTTAAACATACAACATTTGCACAGTACAAATACGTAATAGACATGCTTTTTGACAGAATGATACAGCCCACTACACACAGAGGCTCAGGAATGTGGTGCTGAAGCATCACTCAGGAGCTCGGAACCTATGCACAAGAATTTACGTTACTTAGGAAGTATCAGCATGATATCGATCAATTAAAATAGAGAGGATACAATATTCTGCTTAGGTAATAGAAGAGTTGAGGCTTTATTACTTCTTGGACTTCGATGAGATCAGAACAATTGCTTAAGTCAATGCATTAGAACACTCTGCCAAAGAGGAAGACATGACTGAGTTAAGGTCTTGGTGCATGAAAAAATTTAGTCTTCGCAAGAAACTTCTGCTAGTTCCCTCAATTTACTGACTTCACTGCAGAGCCAGACCAGTCTCAAAGTTAGCTTTGATTTAGTGATTTTCATCTCTCCTTTCTAGGTTTTCCTTACAACAGTACAGGTGTACAGAGATAAAAATCAAGGAGACCACAGCAAAAGTAAAATACAATTGGCATGGTGAAGAATGATGATAAACCTTGCATTGGTACAATAGTAAAAGGAAAACAAGTGAGGAGCTGAGTTACTATAAGGCAATGAAAGCTCTTGTTAGTTGTCACGAAACAGGCATAGTTTGTAATGAACTTTTTGCTTCAGTATCTACTAAAAAAAATCACTATGGATCAGGCAGCCAGCACAACAGCAACATGGGGAAAAACTTCACACTGGAATTCAGAAAGAATAGAAAAGATGTGGTACACAGAATTAATTTCATCCAACTAAACACTAGGAAATTTAGGAGAACCTTCAGAGCCATTACTGGTGACCTCTGACAGCTCATGCAGGATTAGAAGTGCTTCTGGAAGGCAGAAGAGCCATAAAGAGAGTGTTCATCTTTGAAAGGGAAAAGGGAGGACTCAGAAGCATGGCTTGCTTAGTTTAATTCCAAGAGAAAACAAAACTAACATAAATTTGGAAGTACCTAGCAGGAAAACATGGGTTGGATGAAAATACTACAGAGTAGCTGTGATATTCATCGGAAAACTGCATCAGTAGCTGCAGTAGTCATCAGGATTGGCTGGTCTATAGGAAAGAGGAAAAGTGAAAACATTCATTTCTGTAAAGAGAAAAGAACTACCCTCTATGCCCTTGGTTAACAGGTCAGGAAGCTCAAACCACAGCAAGGGAGGTTCGGCTTTGAAGAAAGGAAAAATATAATAGTAATAAGGATAGTTGGAATAGATGTGAGAGCAAGGAACCAGCCCTAGCAGAGCTTTCAGCAATCCAGTAAGACAAACACCTCCAAGATTTATTGCACAATGCCTGTTCTGTCCTGAAGCTGGGGCACAGGGCATCTGACCTCCCAAGGTCCCTCTTCTCCCTTACTCACTCTGATTTTAATATTTTCTTACAAAAACATTATATTAGGTTATTAACTGAATACTGACTAAGAAGAAAAAAAGAGGAAAGATGTAGATAGGGCTGTAAGTGATGGAAAAATCACCAGATGTTGATGCTGGCTGCCATGAAATCAATCACCAAGACAAGGCAGTACTTCTCGGCATTTTTACAGTCATTGCACATAAATCCTCTCCACACAAGGGAAGAAGCCACAGGATTTGGAAAGGCTCTGCGACTCTCCAGAGGTCTGATGTTACCCTTTGGGTTTGATAAGACGCCCATCCAGCCACTGCACATACTTTTCCCTGTGATCTCAAGCTTCCTGTCTCCAAGGTATACCGACAATCTGTAGGCAAGTTCTTCTCTCCCTTACTCTAGGGCCGCTCTTCATACCCTACCCAACTGGCAGAACAGCCTCAGCAGGACAGACTCCAATGCTGTCCTGGAATAACAATATTTTCAAGTGCACAAGTAAAGACCACCATATAATGCCTACAACCAGGTCCATCAGTTCATTAGTGAGGCAGGCTAAAGCTTCCGCAGAATAAAATCACTATTAATCATTACCTTCCCTTAAGTGCTATAGGACTTCTAGAATACATTGCCAGCTCATACGAATGGGCCCAGTTCAACAACGGTTGATACTGCTTTGATCTACACACTCTGTGACATGAGAGAAGCCACACTGACATCTATTATTATTGTGAAGAGACACTATAAACTCTGAAACAATCCAAAACCAGATGGAAAATAAAGGGAAAACACAACAGGAATAAAGGATCCTTAGCAACTGGGCAATAAAAAGTCATAGTGGAATGTATAAGGTGGCTACTTGACAGATAAAGTGCAAGGTCCTTGTTTTCAAGACTAAAAGGTCAACCTCAAGAAGGACTGCCATGGAAAAAAGAAAAGAATGTCTATAAGGGGGCAATAGCTCTGTGTCTGAGACCATTAGTAGGCGTAGGCTGCAACAGGTTATTAAGCAGCTTGATTTTGAGGAAAACCAAATGTTTTATTTTAAGCCTCCAAAAACAGTAGGCTGAAATATGACCATCAGTCTACTTAGCATAATATATCAGAACTCATCCTTCTCAAACTAAAACATCTATTATCTCTGAATAATTTGCAATTCAAACAAGGCAAGCGATAGCTAAATCTATGGCAGTTCATTTTAGTAAGAAGCCACGGAATGCCCTCAGTGTTTCACTCTTTGGTCAAAGGGAGAGCACTCAAGTCACTTGCTTGGAGAACAAAGGTGTGGGGAAATCTGCCTGTGCCTCCTCTCTGAAGTGATTGTATTTGGAACATTAGAGTCTTGTCTTGGAGGACGAGAGAGGAAAAGCAGAGAAGCCACATCCTGTGGAATTTCAGCTGACTGGGAAGCAGCAGCCAGACCAGCTCTAGTTCTTAAATACTTTAGCCTGTCTGGGGGGCCAAAAAGAACAAAGACCTGGAGAAACAACAGCCAGGCTCTCAAACTATCCTCCTGAAATTCAGCAATGCTGTATTGCCGCTCCTTTGGCAACAAGAATGGTACACCCTGTTTGTACCACCTCTGCCAGGAGCAAGGACAGTGCTCATTGCTTACCTTGTGTTCCAGCCCACACTATCTCTATAGAAAAGATAGAATCCTTGCCTTCTCTATCTCCCTTCTATTGTTAAGCCTTCTAAATGATTAATACTGGTTATTTGGGACCTTAGGGTAGGGAAAGAGTTGAAAGAGGAGAAAAAAGTTGCCTGAGCAGTTGACTTTGTTGTTATGACAAAGATGAAAATGCTCAAGTTCTGAGCACTCAGATTTCTGAGAAACCCATGACGTTGGAGACGCAGTGTGTGCTCATCAGCCTTCACTTAAATATTTACTTTGTCTCCATGACTGCCTCTGACCCAAGCTCTTGGCGCCATGATGTCACTGGAAGAAGCCAAGACCAGACCCCTGGTAGGAGCAGTGGTCATCAGACTGGCTTTCTGGCATTGCCCTGGATTAGTCATCAGCTACCCTGCTCCCCATTATTACACCAACAGGCAGCAGGCCAGCTTTTGGCTCTAACTTCTGTCTGTGCTAGGAACTCTCCTTTATTTGCTTTTTAACTAGAAGAACAAGAAAGGTCTCTGAAGGAATTTACAGACTGTGGGCAAAATCCAGTCTGGAATAGATGGGAACAAAGAGAGTTGAATTCAATGACCAAACACATTGGTATTCTTGTAAGGTGGGACATCATCGGTGCTTACTTAGAAGCAAAAAAAATCATTCACCCCTTTCTCTTAAAACAGGAAAGCAATCAGGAAGATTAAAGTGAAATATCCTGATACTTTCACATATACAGTGCAAAGAGCACCACTGCCCCTTCAAACGGCCACAACTGGTCAGAAACAGAACCGTATTTGCAGGTTATGTGACAGTATTCTACAAAGAATCACAGAATGGCTTCAGTTGGAAGGGACCTCAAGGATCATCAAGTTCCAGCTCGCGTGTGCCTGTCTGCTGGTCAGCTTTTTCTCTCTCCTCCTGAAAGTTTTAAACCCTTTTTGTCCTAACCAACAAACAGCAGAGAGCTTAAAGATACCAAATTTGTAGAAGTTTGATTGTCATAGACACACATCACTGGCAGCATCATCAGCACAACACCAAACTCCCTCAGCAGCCTGGTTGGGGATAAAGGGAGGAAAGAGGATCTCTGTTCTATTTTCATTCCAGATTGTATTTGGTTTACATGGAAACATATTTAAGATTGGATATACATTAAAAAAAGAAGCTGATGCTCTACAGGCAAGCATTACACTGCAGTATCAGTGGATTGCTAGGATTGTTTAGCAAGAAAAGAGCAGTCCAGCAGGAGGGGCTGATACGTGGCTCCAGTGCTTATCCCTTGCCAGCAGCCTGGTGTGTGGCCCCAGGCACATTATTTCACCTTTCTGCCTTCTGTGAATAGCAACTGATAGTGCATGTGTATGTGCCAGCACATTTCTATATGGGAGCTACAGAGCTCCTCTCCCTATCTCTCATCTCCCCTTCTGGCACAAACCTCTGCAGAAACTCAGCTGTAAGTGCTAGCATTTCTGACGCAGTAAAAGTCTAAGCTGGCTTGAGAGCAGAATTTAAAATATAATTTAAGAATCAAACAACACATTCTTCAACACAGACCATAAAGAGACAAGAGTCCAGCCCCTGACACAGCTGGAAACAGGACTGCAGTTACTGCCAGGTGAGCTCAGCAATTTCTTGTTTCAGTAGAGATGGAAGGAAAGGGCAACCCTTACGCCAAACTCACTCAAGTGCAACCTGGGCTGTTCAAGTGATTCCCAGTATCTTCCAGCCCCAAACCCCTCTCCCTCCACACTCACCACCGCCTGCCTTTTATACTAGCTCTACCATAGCATACAGGGATCCTTGTCACCAAGTCCTCCTCTTGCTCTCTTATAATGAAAAACAGCTGTGGTAGGCATGTCCCTAACAAAGCCTTACACATTCCTGGTGGAACTGCCTCCTCACCGCCAAAACCCCCAGACTTTATATTTACTACAGAAAACTCAAAAGACAACCACTTTTCCTCCTCCAAGCTGTAATTTCCTCCCTGACAGGCCTGTCAAATTTAAGATTTCATGTACTATTCTTATCTCGAGTCCCTGCTTCCCCCCTGCCCCACTGCTTAGCAAAGCTGACATCCCTCCAGCACCATGAACATTGCTATAAGTAGCTTCTGCGGAGCAGAGCAGCACATTTTTCCATCTCTAAAAACACCGCAGAGGGCAGTTTGAAATAGAGATAGGAAAATCACTGCGGTGCAACGCGAATCTCACTGAACCATGCTAGAATGTCTTACCAGGTGGAATCCTGTTTAAAACAGGCAGGTGATGAACATCTCTCCTCTCTGTTTATTTTGGTAGATTGCTCTCTGAGGAACCCAGAAAAACAACAACTGATCTGAATCTCTCTACCAACTGCAGAATGTTACCATCTGTAATCTTAGCTACTCATCAGAGGAAAGAATAACCATGTGCAAGCCATCGACATATCCAATACGCGCTGAATGATTTCAGGCAAAATCAGTACATTTCTATGCACACTCTTGTCATGCAAAGACTTTTAGAGCTTAGGGGAAAAGGAGTGGTCACAAGTCAGCAAAAAGCACAGGCAGTATACTTTCTTTCCTGACCCTTTTTCTCCAGTTGTCTGAGTTCCAGGCCAGCAACATAAGTTATTAAAATTTGTTCTAGCATTAAGCAAACAACTGAGAGAGAGTCTGAAAGCAGAGCCAAGCAAAGGAAGGTCAAAAAGCAAGCTTTTCTCCCACAAGACCTTTACTGAGGACATTATTCCTCAGTAAGCTATCTTCAGGAACTAATTTCCTTCACACTGGAATTCTTATGGCTTAGAAAGATGAGTCTTCTATCAGCCTGACAGCCAAAGAACAAGTTTTCCTGCATTTTAACCCCTACCTGGTTCTGCTTCTCAGCCTAGCGGCATTGCTGCATGGGCAGCATGCTTGATCTAGTGCCTTCCCAGAGTAGATGGATGCACAAATAGAAGAGTCCTGCAGGGTTTCTCCTCCTCCTCCACATAGGTAAACCAATAGTGAAATTTAGCTGTCTTGTGCATCTAACCTGCTAGGCTGAAAGGGCTACAAAAAGGCTGACATTTCCTTTACAACCCACTGTAGGGAACCTGCTTTAGCAGGGGGTTGGACTTGATCATCTCCAGAGGAACATTTCAGCCCCTGCAATTCCGTGATTCCTTCATCTTACTTTAAAAATTATGAGCTTAATGCAAGCAATGGTTTTCACAAAAGAAAGGCTATTTCTGTTGTCATCTCTGTACACAATGCTCATTCACGCACTCAAGTGACTTAGATGTGAGGAGCTCACTTGGGACAGACAAGTTTGAAGGATTGCAAAGGACCTCATTCTCTCAGGTCTGCTTCAAAAACAGCTTCAGTTTTGTCAGATCAAAGGAGTAAAGAATAATCCCCCCCACCACACCACTTCTCAGAGGCTTCAGCTAAGCCTTTTCATCTTGAAAGATCCATTGGCTCAGTCACACTACCCTTCATTTCAAATTACATAATAAGGGCAGCCAAACTAGGTTAGGCTAAAAGTTCACCTAACCTTTCTCCCTCAGTTTAGGAGCCTATTAGGACTTCTGTGGTTTAAGAGAGTCAGCTGAGAAAGCATATGACACAGGTTGTGTATGGAGCAATCCTTCCTCTGTCACACCCTCCCTACTCCTGCTGGTCAGCAAATTACTCCTATATCCCACAAAGGTCATTCTCACCAAAGCACCTAAAAGACATAGGCAGCAAATGCCAGCCCTCACTGGACATGCTAGAGCTTGTTCTTGCAGCTATATTTTGAACAGGTAAGACCATCCCAGCACCACCTGCAACTGTCTCAAGGTTCACCTTCCACTGGGGTCTCCCAGGCAATTTAGCGCAGTGTGTTCCGAACCGATTTCCACAAACTAACATCAAGACCTGATGCTTGTACTCTTTCAGTACAAGGAGGAGTATAAATACATGCTAGGTTTTAATACCACAGCACATGGAGCCAGTTCGTTTCTTTCCTAAAACAAATCTATTGGTAAGATGGGATCAGGACAACCCATTCTGCCTTGGCAGGGAAACACCGTCTCCTGCTCACTTGACCTCTGGCCAGAGCATTTGCTGCAGCCACAAGCAATGTGCCTTGGAGCAACCAGGTGGGTGGCCCAAGAGAATGACTGAGTCAGAGCTAGTTTCTGGCCACCAGCTGGCAATCAAGCCCAATTTTAGCAAAATCTATGTAGGATGCAGTGGTCAACATTCGGCCTGTGATTTCCTGTGTTACACGCAACTATATTATCCTTAATATAGAGGCAGGGCTGCTGTATGGTTTTTACATCCCCCTGCTTATATCATCACCCACACCCAGCTGTGCTCTATGGAAGATTCCCAGCAACTTTCCTGAGGTCAGATATGCAGAACATGCAGTAAGAGGAGAAAAAACAAAGCCCTTTCATTATATTTATAGACATAAATACAGCATTTATTTCAATTAAACCAGACCCGTAACATTACTGAAACAGAACGATGAAGGACTGTAAAGAACCCAGAATTAAGGTTTAGTACAGCAACACCCTCCAGTAATATGACTGAGGTGAAAGAAGTGAGAAGCGAGCAAGCCTGCTTATGGACAATACAAGCACAGGGAGGTTAGAGAGTACAGGTGCAGCCATAATCCCCAGCCCTAGTTTCCCAGTGTTGGGCATATATATGTGCCAAGCAGGTTTCTGCTCTGCACAGTAGGATTTTTGCCTTCCCTTTCTCAAATTACATGCTGTCCCCTTCCCACAGGCAATTACTTCAGCAGCTGAAATCTGCGGTTAATTTGTGCAGGAAACTGCAGCATCTCACCCCCTATTTCAGCAGGAGGTTTGTGGCATCACAGAAAGGCAGGAGCAGCTGCTGCCGTATTTTGGGAGGAAACTGTGCAGAACATTTCTCTGCAGGAAAGTAGTTACAGAATAGATTGAGGAATAGTCATAACTTTCATGAATGATAAGGTTTGGTTACTCCAAACTGTATAATCACAGCAGACCTCCTGATTTTCTTATTACCTTCATGACTTACCCAGTGAGCAGCCTCCCTTCTAAATTCTGTAAAATCCCACTGGATTTGTTTGTTGTGTCCTTCTAGGGACAGCCTATGGAGTGTCCTGCACTGAATGCTGGCATCTCCACCCTCCTGAGCAGCTCCTAACAGCTACACCTGCAGGTCAGTTCAGTCCAGCTACAGCTCTGCAGAGCTCTCTCCACATCTGGGGGAGAGCAGAGATGGCAGTGCTGCAGGTTTTGGAATGGAAATATTAAAAACAAGCAAGTAAGAATTAGTGATAAAACAGAAGTGGAATAGGAGATCTCATTTACAAAAAGGAAAGGGGAAAAAAAGAGACCGTTTTGTTAATCTGAATGACTGCTATGATGCTTTGGTCAGCTGCAAGAACTCATTTCTACACCAAAGCACCAAAGGTTACTTGATCACTATCAATCCCACTCAATCTGGTCACATTAGGAAGAGAGGTAAGCGATCACAACAGCCTATGCTGTGACACCAAGTGTGAGGTTGGCAGCAGAATGCAGGTTATCACCCAACCATCCAAACCTTATACGCAGCTGCTGGAACCCAACTGAGCACAGGGGCTGTGCTGGGGATACAGCAGTACCTGGAAATTTTCAGAGGAGCTGGAGACGCAAAACCAGGTCCGCTGAGAAATTTACCCTCCGTCTCCCTCTGGTGGCTCAGCGCAGCTCGGTGACATGGAGTGTGAGGCTGGTACAGAATGCAGGTTTTCATCCAACTGTCCAAACCTTACAGGCAGCTGCTGAAACCCAACAGACCTTTTCACTTGCCTTTAAGGATCACAATTCCCAGCACTTCCACTCATCCATAAGCTTTAGGATGAAACTCGGGATCCTTAAGTGATTGCCTAATTAGTTTAGCTGGATGGTTTGTCCAGAGAGGCAGTGGGTGCCCCATACCTGGAGACACCCAAGGTCAGGCAGGAAGGGGCTCTGAGCACCTGATCTAGTGTAGGTGTCCCTGTTCATTGCAGAGGAGTTGGACCAGATGGCCTTTAAGGGTCCCTTCCAACTCAAACGATTCCAGGATTCTGTGGAACTGTTAGGGGGAAATACCAAACAGGATGCAAGAACTAGCAGGCGAGTTTGGCTAGGGCCCAGCAATTAATTATGACTTTCTCTTGTGGAAACAGCACTCAAAGTGGATGAAAGAGGTTCTCAGTCTACTTTATTAGAGCCCATAATCCTGAGTCCTCACAGTTCAGGCTCACAATCAAATCTCCAGGACTTACACCAAAGCACAGAAGAGGTCAATCTTATTCTAGGACTACAAGAATGATATATACTGGCTCTAGAAAAGAAGTGTTCTCCATGCCCTCCATATTGTTTGTGTTTGCATAGGCATGTGGCATATTTGCTATTTCTCACGATGGAAGAGCCAATGGAAAAGGAGGCAGCAGTGGTTAAATTGCCAGGCAAACACATCTGAGACAAGCTGTGGGAAATACAGCTTTTTGTGTGGATAGCACGTACACTGAGGAACCAATTAGAGCATCGGGGTCTGTTTAACATGATGATATAGATGCAGCCTCCAGTTCAGGATGTTTTTAAAGCACTGATTGCTGAAAGCTGTGACAGTCTTATGGAATAAACACATTCATGAATAGGTTTCCCTATTCATTACTGATCAGCATGAGACACATGATACTGGGCTGAACTGTTCCATGTCACCTCCTATTAAGGTATTCTTCTACAGTTACAGGTCTCATCGTTACCTTAGAATTTTAACCTCTTCCAGGTCTCGCACTTACCCAAAACATAAGCTAGTCAAAGGAAAATAAATAACACCGACAGCCTGGGAATTACAGTGCCAGTCAAGAGCTATGCATAGACTGACCAGTTGCCTAACACAGGCACCAGCTAGATGACCACAGAATCATACAAGGCTTGTGTTACTCAGGAGGCCAGATGAGAAGGCTGCAGGAGTCCTTCCTGGCCTTATCATTCCAGTCCATGTGGAACAACATGCTCACCTCTGGGCTTCTCACAGCTCTCCCTTCCACTTTGCAGTGCTGAGGTCCTAACTAATCACAGAGGACACAGCGCTTGTGGCAGAGCCCACCTTTCATGCATTCAGTACATATGTGACCATATTAACGGCGCAAATTGACAACAAAAGCAGCATGGAACCTGTTCTGCACAAGGATGTTTGAGGCCATTTTCCACTTACTCTCACTTTCAATCTTACTCCTTCAAAGAGGAATGCACCAGACTCACCCAGGCACGCTCCCTCTCTTCCAGCAGCCTCCAGTTCCACAGGATCAGTGACAGATCGTTTCTGGCACAGGTTTCTTCCCCAGGTTGGCAGCTGTGGTTCTTGTAGCTAACAATCTATTAGCTGTAATTAAATACCAGATGCTGCCTCAGGAATAGGCTACTATAATCCATTGCAGCAAAATAATGAAACCATGCCATGCTTTGGAGATTTGAGCTATATAGCGCAGAGACCATGGGTTACAGGTCAAGGGATAAGATTACAGAGTGATCTTCAGTGGATCCAATAGTATAGATGCAGTATGTTTTAGGACTTGCTCCAGACTGCAGAAGACTGAATTAAGACTAAATCACTATCAGCAGTACCAGAACAGATCATGGTTGCTCTGCATTAAAATGAGAGTTGGGCACTGCCTGTGCCCATGGCAAGTGACAGCCCCTGACCTCTGGGCATGACAGGCAAAGCACAGCCAAGAGCAGACAAGCTCAGGGGAAGACACTGGTGATGCCAGCCTTAGCAACCTTGTCCTGTCACCTTCCCTCTGCTTGGTGAGACCAAGCTCCGTACTGAACCCTCCTCATTCAGAAAGGTAGATCTCAAGAACTGCCAGCACATGCATTCAGCAATAACGCTCTAACCTCTTACACCAGAACAAATTGATGGGCATCTGTAGTCACCAACAGCTGTAAACACAGTCCCTCTCACCACCGCTGCACTCACTTAATTGCATCATGCTGCCCCTCGGAGCGCACACGCTGTCTGCTCATTGAGCACAGGAAGGATGTGGTTCACCAAGAATCTTTTTCCAAATTCATCCCAATTGCTCAATTAATTACCCTTCGGCTTTGACATGAGGAACCAGTTTCAACCTTCTGCAGCAAGTTTATTTTTAGTAAAGCATCAATTTTCTCTGTTTTGTTATCCCTTGCTGTGTTAGTCCTGCCCACACAACAAATCTGGCATTGATCGCTTGTGGTAGACAAATATTTTGGCTTAGGCTATGAAAGAGGCAAGAGGAGGAGGGTAGAGAAAAGGAATCCGCATAACCAGAAAGAGCATCGCTGTGAATCAGAGTTCACACGGAGAAAGCAAACCTAATAGAAAAAAAATGGTGAAAAAAAAGTACCATTAATATGTAGAAATGAATGTGTTTGAACATACAGCTACACAAGTGGCGATCAACTCTCAAGCTTCTGCCAGTGCCAATTAAGATTAGTAAAATCCATGGGCACAGAAGGGATACTTCAGTTTTGGGTGGTGTCCACAGTGTGGCAGAGACAGCTCTGTGTGCTAACCCAAATCATCCCTTCCTACCAAACTATGGACCTGGATCAACAGGGGAGGCAAGACTGATGGATCATTTTGTGAGCACTTTGCATCCTCATAATGACTGCAGACTCTGAACAGTTGCCAGAAAAGAGATTGATCTTATCAGAGATCTCACCTCTGTGCTAATTGCTTTCCTGCCTGCAATGAAAATAAGCACTGGGGGTACTAATGGGACCCAGACACATTCAGGAAAATACTGCTCTGAATGCTGGTCCTGCTACTTGCACAGCAAAAGGGAGGAATTCAAAACGAGATGCCCTCCATACCAACATCCATCCAGCTTGTAGTGACATTAACACCCAAAGAGATTTGAAGTGAACAGCTTTAAGGTGCAATCCAGCTCTGCTTGTCATTCTCCATGGGTGGCACCAGGTACCACACAGCTCCAGCTGCTGCCACCCACCTCGCCATGAGCCTTCCAGGAACTGAAACTCTATGCCCTGGCCCTCACCCCTCTCCTCAGAGCACACCCTCTTTCCTTCAGAGAAGGTCATAACATGAACCCAGAGCTAGACCAACACCTCCTGCTGTTTACTCTGTACCCACTTCCATGGCTGGAAGATGCAAGTGGTGAAGCAGTACGAATTGCTCTGTGCCACAGTGACTCTGCTCCATTACCAGTTTGATCTTCACGTCCCACCATCCAGGTCAGCTGAGGCTGCCCGAGCTGGGCAAGGCAAAATAAAGCCGTGTGATCTTGGAACTGCATGCCCTGCAACGGTGAAGGGCAAACTATCTTGAAAACCATAAAGAGAGCTGGAAAGCATAAAGCCTTATAAATCAAAGCCAAATTAGCAGCCAAGCCCAGCTTCCAGGGCTGCTGTCAGCAGTGGGAGGAACAGGCGCAGAAGGGTGTTGTGCTCCACCTCGAAGCCTGCCCCGCAGCCCCAGGCCAAGCTATGTGCCATCCCCTCCCTAGGTGCGGCCGAACCGTGGTATCGCCGACCCTTGCCAGCTCTGGGAAAGGTTGCTGTGCTCTGTGGGAGCCCTCTCCCAGCCTCCGCAGTCAAACAAATAAACAGAAAAATAAATCCAAGATAACAGCAGCAGATTTTCAGTCTGGATCCTCAAATTCTGAGGCTAGGAAATATCAGTTCGGCACTTTTATTTTATTTTCCCACTTTAAGCAGAGAAAGACTGATCTGTATGGGATTCTGCAAAGAAGATCTCAAGCTCACAAAAGGCAAGAGCAGAACACTGCTCTGAGGAGCCCCACACAGAGGACAAGTAAGTCTTCACAGGACAGAAGGAGGATTCTTTGTTTAAGGAATATTGCTCAGAAGCCTTCAATTGAAGTTCTCAACTGTGGCCTTCCTAGGTCAGCTTAGATTGTTGTCAGTTCCTCTTAGGTCCTGTTTTCCCCACGCAAACACCTCATTCCTCCACACCCCTTTTGCCTGGCCAGGCTGTACACCCCGCAGTTTGGATCTGTTAATGGCCTCAGTTAAGACTAGAGGAGGCTATGGGTTCACAGCAGAGCTGAGTTTAACCCAGGATAGCAAGAGATGCAAAAAAAGATCACTTGTTACTTGTTCAGATTTGCATTTCTCTTGTTCCCAAAGAATAGCACCTATGCAGAGCTACTGCTGCGCTACCAACCGTTCACATGGTGCAATTTTCCTCCTGGATAATGAGGGTAAGGTTCTGGAAATGAGCCCCCCACCCCGCCCTGTGCTAATCAGCCCATCTCAGTGGGGCAGAGGCTCTGGCCTTTGCTTCCTCCACAGGCACCACACCTAGAATATAATTTCTATTTCAGAAGGTGGGGATTTTCTTTTATTTTTTTTTTTTTCCTTTTTTCCCATTTTAATCTTTTGCAAGGGTGTGGAAAGTGAATAATTCCAGCTGAGCATTCCTTACCTAACAAACTTACAGTTGGCTTCTTAATTAGGAATTTAATAAATGTAACTTAATTATCTCTTAACAAGATTGCTTTATTAATGCTCATGGCCATAACCCTTCAGGGCTCTTGATCTTGTCAGATCCCAAAAACCAGGCTGAGTCAACATTCGAATAAGCAGCTGCCAATAACATATCTTGTGCTGCCAGAGGTGGCATTTGCATTTTTAGATGATTCCCTTCCCAGGTTGAGCTCTGCATCTTCTAACACCGCTTCGCTCCAGGAGGCTTCTTTTCTGGTGAGGTGCAAAGTGAAGAACTAACCGTTTTTGACAAAGCTTGCAGCAGACTAGAAGTCTACTGGCCATGCCATAATCCTGCTGGAGTAATTACAGTTCCCTTCATATACTCAAATGAAATTTCAGTTTTCAGCAAGAACCATCTTTCTCCACTTCTGAAGAGCTGTTGTGTAGTGCTGCCATATATTGTTAAGCATGTCTGCATGAAAGACTCTTGCACTCTTCCTAGGTACCCAAAGTATCTATAAAATGCTTCTTGGCCATCTAGCACTCTTATGCCATTAGTATATATTAGAAGAGAAGCATGTATGGACAACTCTTTCTAAGGTCACCAATCACATCTGTTCTCAAGTAGCTTTTTCCAGGCATGAGCAGATTCATTAGACTTTAATATTTTCAGCTGGAATCCTGCCCTTTGGGTTGCTGTCTCATTTCTGGAAGGTTTGGTTCAACTGTTTTTCAGTTTAAGGCAGTAAGTAGGCAGGGAAAAATGCAACTGTTGCCATAATTTAAATGTTAAAATAAATATTCTGTCACCTCATCTTGAGCAATCCTTCACTTCATAGAGAGAACTTCTCATGTTGGCTCAGACAAGCACTTGTTAATTCTCCAGCAAAAACACATCTCAAATTAGCTGAATCACATCAATGCCTACAGAGCTAATCTACCCAGAATCCGTTATTTAAAATTCAGGAGCAAATCTGGAGATGAGTCTCTTAGGCAACCACTCAATAGAAGCAGTGGTGATAGAGGTCCTGACCCCTTCAATGCTAGGAAGGGCTCTTTGCAGAGCCTGCTCTTCTGAGAAGAGGAAGGTGCTTAAAAGGAAAGGTTGTGTCCAACATCAGAAGAGAGAACGAGGGTGTCAGAGAACAGCCTGTTCCTGGGATAAGGAGCTCACCCACGGGTGTGGGTAAGCAACACAGCAAAGTTCCCTTCTTCAATCCCAGAAAGAGATCTGCCTGCAGCAGATGGGCTTCACATGGACAGAGTAACTGGGACAGGGAGGAGTGGGTTACTGGGAACTGCTGTAGTGAAATTATTAAGGTGGTTCTTGGATCATCCCAAACCAGGAATAGGAAAAAGCAATGTTAGGATAAAGCAATATTCAGCTTTCTATCCAGATAGCCGACAGGGCCAAAGCACTTCTGAGCAACATTTCCTTTCCCATACTCCCCTCTTACTGCTAACGATCCCTCTGGGGTCAGCTCAGCTGTAACATTTATCTGTGAAATGAACCAATTCCAACTTAAAGATTTTGTTGTAGTTGAAAACCTGAAAAGCAAACAACATTCTCCCTCCCCAAACAAGTAGTGCTGTCAACTGAGTACAGAGCGCAGCAGCAGAAATAGCTGAATCAGCATAACAGAAAGCTGAATGAAGTGGGTGCCCTTGTAATGGAGGACAGCAAGAAGGCACAGTTACTGAACACTTTCATTGCTTCAGTCTTTACTGCTAAGACTGCCTCTTGGGAATCCCAGACCCTGGAGGTGAGAAAGAAAGAGTGTGGGGAACAGACTGCTTCTCCTTAGTTGAGGAGGATCTGGTCAGAGTGTCTAGGCAAACTCCACACACACACAAATCCATGCGTTCCAATGGGATGCACCCATGCATGCTGAGGGAGCTGACAGAAGTGACTGCCCAACCACTCACTGTCATCTTTGAAAGGTCACAGAGAACAGGAGAGGCGCCTGAAGACTGGAGGATAGCCAATGTCACTTTAAAAAGGGCAAGGAGGAAGAGCTGGGTAACCACAGGCCAGTCAGCCTCACTTCATCCCCAGGAAGTGATGGAACAGCTTATTCTGGATGTCACCTCCAAGCATTTGTAAGAGACAAAGGCTGTCAGGAGTAGTCAACACAGATTCACCAAGCAGAAATCATGCTTGACCAGTCCAGTAACCTTCTATAATGCCATGACCTGCTTGGTACAGGAGGGAACAGCAGTGGGTGTTGTGTACCTTGACTTCAGCAAGGAGATATTCAAAACCCATCTGGACACCTTTTTGTGTAATTTACAGTAGGGAACCTGCTTTAGCAGGAGGGTTTAATGAGATGATCTACAGAGGTCCTTTCCAACCCCTCTGATTCTGTGAAGCTGCAGTAACCTCTGGAGAGGCAAAGCTAGAAAATTATTTGTATGAAAATCCACATATTCTGAGACCTTCCAGTCAGAATACCATCTCTTGACTGTCCCTTCAAGATATGCTGAGCCTCAGTACCATGTTCTCTCTCCTGTGATTCAAAATACCCAGCATTTCTTATACACAAAAGAACTGGAGCCTTGTACACATTTTCTCCTGGCCTGCCACAAAACAAAGGCGTGTTTCCTGGCAGTGGGTTTGTTGTTCTTCCAAACCGCTCTGCGGGGTCTGTTCAGTGTCACAGCCAACGTAGTCTGCTGTGGAGCAGCACTCTGAGGAAATGTCCTGGAACAGTTTTATTTGGAGCTGACATCTCCAATGGTGAGCTGATGCCGTGTGGAAAGCTCTGAAGCAAAACTAATGCTGCCTCTAGAGCACAGCAGCTTCTGTTCTCCCTCCTCCCCACCGTGGATCGTTCTTCCTCTACAAAATTAACAGAAACCACATTGTTAGGGGAAGATGGGGGAGAGCAGTAATCTGGAAACCAGAGGCCCAGCCACTTCTCTGGACTTCCCCACTCTTGTCCCCCTCCTAAGTCAATTGCCACTTCATTCTGTGCACCATCTTTCTTTTCTAGCCCCAGTCTACCTACTCTGTACTGGTCACAAGCTCTTCAAGCAATGTGTATCTTCCCAATATACGCCAGCCTCCAGGCTGATGCAATGGGGAGTAAAGCTAAAATATTTAAATATAACTGAAGATCAGCTAGCAAAAGCCACACCGTGCTTCTCCATATTGTTTGTGTTTGCATAGGTCAGCTTCTCTTCTTATCTACTTGAAGTTTAAGTACTTCATAGCACATTCAGTGTCAGCAATATTAAGGAAGAACCTCTTGCTCTTCTGTCCCAAGACCTCAAAAGCATGTGTGGTCTGCCAGTGACAGACACAGAAGGATGGAAACAGGACCCCCACTGTTAAGGTGTTCCAGAGCATGGGCAGCATGGCTGGCACTTATCACACATTTCTAGGCACCTGCACTGCAGGAAATCGGTGGCCAGTGCTTCATCAGGAAGCAAGTATCACTGGTGCACTTGACCCCTCTGCACTGCATCTGGGATGAATAAGATGCAGCCCTGCTCCCACCATCCTACAGCACTGCTTTGCCAGCTGTCTAGGCTCCTGCCTCCAAGCAGTCTTACAGGCAGGAGGAGAACCTAGTGCTCACCATCCACCTGGCCACGCTCTCTGCTTATACCCTCAGTACTCTCAAAGCTACAACATCAGCCTCTCACCCTCCCTTTGGCCACCTGCACACGCTCAGAGCAGCCCCAAGGGGAGGCAACAGAGAAGGCCCCTACAAGCATCCAGCCACTGGTACACAGAGGGAAGAGGAAGCTGTTATCAGGCCCCAGTAACATGAAACAGCTAGCGCCAGGCCAAGGCAGCACTGCTCAGCTCTGCTGGAAGCAGGGCAGCAGCTGTGGTCACAAAACCTCTAGCTCAGATCCCCAGTGAATGAGGAGGCATTTCAGAGGAGGTTCAGTACAAGCGGCACTCAAAACCTTCCTTTTCCCAAACTGCTTCAGTAAGTCAAGCCAGACCCTAACCAGCCTGGGCTTCCCCTCAGCACACCCATATCTTTCTAGGCTCTGCTGGCCCAGGAACAGGTGATGCTGTAGCACACCACCAACATAATGGCTGCAGCTAAAGCACATTGGTCAGTGTAACGTGATGGAAAATGCAGCAAGGATAGCAAAGTCCCAGGCTGCAGCAAGTAAAGATATGCTCAAATGCAGCAGCCATGAGCACAGAAACAAAGGAAAAAAAGATCTGCTTACTCTCAGAAGACCTCAGGTAGGCAGGGATCTCTAACAAGATAACCTCACTTCCACCACCAAACCTTAAATGAGGTCTGGGAAGGGGTGGAGCCAGGATCCACCCCTTCTGGTCACTCAGGTGCACTGCATATAACTGAGCTCCCCTGGGTTGGCTCTGCCTTCCCATCAGGTGCTCAATCACTGGTCAGGCCATAACTTGCATTTCTGCTACAGTCAGGCACTTTAGAAACCTTGCAAAACACACAGTTTCACAGCGGCAGGCTTCCAGCCAAGGCACTTCAACCCCCGCTTGTCACATGGGCTGCTCCATCTGTCCCATACCTGTCCCCAGCTCTACCATCACCATTCCTAGCTGGCACCACATGAAGGTAAGGGTCTCTAGTGAAGCCTGAGTAAACATGAGGGAAAAAAAAAAAAAAAAAAAAGAGTAATCTGCACTGGGAAAGAAAAAAAAAAAGCCTTCAGCAAGGCTACCGCATCACCTGGAAGAGCAAAGAAAATGGGAGACAGTCTGAAAACCACCTACCCCAGAAGTAGTCCTGCACAGCGATGCTTTTACGAGTGTGCCCCTGCGACCTCCTATCTCCTGTGGCTTGTGGGTGGTCCAAGCCAAAGACTTCTCAGAAATAGTTTTTGTGTTTTCAGAGGCTAAAATCATCTATGTAAATATTGCAGGGGTAGGTTAACAATGCAGACTCAATCTCCACCCAACCCACATAGTATCTCAAGGCAGGCAGGTCAGTTCCAGCCCAGGTTTCAATTAAAGAGTACTCTACAGTTAAAACTGTCCCTGTCTGCTTTTCCTTCAGGTTTAAAGCTCTTCTACAGTACAGCTGCTTCTAATGTAGGTTTATTATTAGTCTCCATCTACATTACGACCTCCTCAGCTCACTGGAATGACCAGAAAACCCAATGAGAAAACAAACAGCACATGGCAGCCCTGGGAAAGGTAAATGGCCATTTGATAAGCAGAGTTTAGTTTTAATTAGCAGTGCTAAAGGGGTTTGGGAGTGCAATAACAGCTCAGAATAAGGAGTAGCCCTTCTGTAGCACCCTAGTAAGAAGAGGCCATCCCACTTGCAGCCACAGTGGGACTGGAGTGAGAATAAACCAGAAAAAGCCTTAAAGCGGAGATAAGAAAAGGACAACTTGATGAAGTGAGCCTTTACACAGCCCTGTGATCAGAAACTAGCTCTGTGACACTGCTACATGAACAATCAGAAAACCCCAGTATCTCCAGCTAGCAGCTTAAGTCAGCCAGGTAACCTCTTTCCAGCACTAACATCAGGTACCTCAAATGCTTCTCTTCTGGTTGTTAATCCCCTTTGCTGACAGCTGTGCACAAATGCCTGGAGAGGTGTGTTCTCTTTCATCTGGCCAGCAATCTTGCACACCCTGAAGCATGAACTAATAGCCCTGCACAGTTGAGAAAATACTGTTCTTCATGGGAACACCTGGTCTTTCTTGTCCTTTACCATGCCCACAGTTCTGTTCAGCTGATCTGATCTCTTTCATCATTCACTACTTCTTTACAAGAGTTCTCAGGTTATCTTTCCAGCTGCATTTCAGTACCTAAAGGGGGACTGTAGGAAGGAAGGGGACAGACTCTTTAGCAGGGGCTGTTGTGATAGGACAAGGGGAAATGGTTTCAAACTAAAAGAGGGAAGATTTTGATCGGATATAAGAAAAAAAGTTTTTACAATAAGCATGGGAACTGGCACAAGTTGCCCATGGAGGCTGTAGGTGCCTCATCCTTGGAAATACTGAAGGTGAGGCTGGACAGGCTCTGAGCACCTGATCTAGTGTAGGTGTCCCTGTTCGTTGCGGGGAAGTTGGACTAGATGGCCCTTAAGGGTCCCTTCTAACTCAAATGATTTCGTGATTCTATTCATCCTTAGGATTTGTCCTGTGCTACAATAGCCCTTCGTGGCTTTGAACTCCCATGGGCTGCCGCTCATTCCCTTGGGAGCTCATTACAGCCTGACAGCTCTCACTAACATTTTCCAGAACTCCCTGCTGATTAACAAAACTGCAAACACTCAAAGAAAAGGACATTCTGCTCAGCCTAATGCATGCTGATGGCAGAACTGAGGCTTATGGCTGGTGAAACACACGGGTTGTCCCTGTGCAAGCCACATGCATGTGGAGCCCTCCATCCCTTCCAGCCACTGCTCCCCTTCCCGCTTTGCTTCACATGCGTGTGGTTTTAAAGTGATGAGATCATCTTTTGAAAAAGCTTTCTGCTTGGCTACAAACAAACCCCAGGGCTGCGTGTGATCTAGGAGCGGCGCGGAGGCTGTATTAATGAGGCTCACCATTTCCTCCAAAACGGGATGCTCACTGCCTGTCACAAAGTGCTTGGGGACCAGACTCCTCTCTCTTACAGAAGAGTCCCTCATTTAGAAATATGTCAAATCAAGAAGACAACAGCAATAAAACTGCCTTCAACTCTTACAACATCCTTGCAATACACTTTGACCCAACGAATAGAACAGTGAGATAGAAGAACTGACTTTTATCCTACAGATTGGACAGCTTTCCTCTCTGGAATCTCTAGGCGTTGGCTTGTAAAGCACAGCACTATTGCTGTCTCTCACTGTTGGGAATATTCACCGAGATGCAGACGGAGGGAACCAGTTCAAAGCCACCTTCTACCAGGAACACGACAATGGCACTCTGTCCCAGGATTTTCTCATTTCATCTTATCTGCTTTTCTGAGTGAAGCATTCCACTGCTGCGGTAGTATTGCACAAGAGGTACTTGAGCCCCAGAATCACAAGTGCTTAAATCTTTACTGCTTCTGCAGTTGGAAAAGGGCAAACAAAGAAATTAAAATGGCAACACGAGCCTTAGGAGAAAAGAGTCAAAACAAGACTTGGGTTTTCTTTCAATGGGAAAAATTCATACACAAGTATACACACTTTTGTTCAAAATCAAAGGGTACTAATACTCAGTAAGAAAAGTTTTTTAAGGCCCTGTCTGCGCTGGTACTTGAACACAGATTAGCTGCACTGACCAAAGGTGAGCCAAATTTCCCCAGAAGTCCACCTACAGCAAGGGGAGGTATGTGTGAGAAATCACAGCAGAACTTTGGGATTTTAATGCCCCTTTCTAGGTACCTTTGAAAACTCTCACCATTGAGCTGTAGGTGTCCTTGTCCATAGCAGGGGAGTTGGACTAGACAGCCTTGAAGGGTCCCTTCGCACTGAGGCCGTTCTATGATTCTAATCTGAGCAAACAAATTTTATTCTAGTATTTGGTTAACTCTTGACCTGTTTTCCTTCCCATCTAGCTATGAATGGTCACCTCTAAATGTGAGCATTTTCAGGCTGAATGAACCTCTCATCCTTTCTTCTCCGTCCCTTGGTGTCACAAGAGTCATGCTGGAGGATTCAACAGTGTTTACATTTACAAGCTTTGGGAATTTCATCTGCTTCCACTAAAGAACAGGAACCACTTGCCCAAGTTCACGACCCTCAAACCAACATAATTGCTTTCACTTGCCCCAGCTTGAAGGGGTTAAAACATGTGTTGCTTTTCACAGAGATAAGTTGTTTGCTTTTACAAACAGACTGCACATTCTTGTCCAAATAGTTTTAGCCCGTTTATTGGGAGTAGCAGGATGTGGGGCAAGTTCTGTGCACCAGCAAAAGATCTTTCCTTCAAACCTAGTCGGTAATCCAAGCAGAACTCCAGCCAAGGCACAAGTGAAGCATCACCCAAGGCTAAGCAGGAAGCCCAAGATCAGGCAGAGCCTCTTTTCCAGACCCTGTGGGGTTTCCCTGCCATAGGCATGCTGAGCAGGCAGGCTGCGGAAGAGCTGCCCCGCAGCACAGCCTGCTGGCACAGCTCAGTCAAAGCAGCGGTGCTCTCAGCACTCAATCAAGCCCAGGAACAGCATAGAAAGACAAGACTCTAAGAAAGGCTAACACAGAGCTTAGGATAATGTGCTGCTACACCCTCCTGAACCACAGCTGGGCTGTTTTGACACAGGCTGGACAATTACGCTGAACAGCATAAGTGTGTTCGCAGGAGATCAGGTTTATCTGATCCAAGGACACAAGAGTACAAGGATGTTGGCCCAAAATGCTGTAGAGCAAAGACCAGCTTTGCCCATGAGAAGCAGCTGTTCAGTAAAACCAACATATCAAAGCAGAGCCCTAACCCTGAACTACCTAGACATTCTAGCAGATAGGAGTCATTCTAGCTCTAGGTGTTCCTGTTGCTTAGCCTGCTTTTTTTCTAGAAAAGCACAGGCTTACAGGCCCATATTTTGTGAAGGATGAGAGTATTTGCTTTTGAACACATGGACCAATTTCAGCCAAGCACAACAAAGGCAACGAAGTTTCATGAGGCTTTGAGGCCATAGAGAAGAAACAACTAGAGCTGCCTTAGCCAGGGGAGATGCTGTTATCATGGACTTGTATTTACTACATACCAGAAAACCCACAAAGGAAGAAGTCCTTAGAAATGCTTCAGTAGGGCAGGGCTCAGGTTTCTTCCTTTAATGCCAGAAATAAGCAACCATGAGACAAATTCAGAGAAACCAATTCCACACATACCTGTTTCCAAAGCTTCGCCTGTGTTTTTTGACTACCTTCATCAGCTGTTTTAAAAGATTACACTCAAGAGTCCAGCTTACGCTCCCCTACTCTGGACACCACATGGCATATTACAAACCCACATATTCAGTCTATAAATTGCTCACTCTGATTTTTCCTTTAAACAGTTTAGTATTAATTTATTCCTTTCTTCTCTGCTATCTAGAACAGCATACCTCTACAGGCAAGTAAATAGTAGGGAGGTGGAACTAGAAGTAATGAAATCTAAATTTAATTCCAGGATGTTCCTGTGTTTTATCAAGAAAGAGGCCATACAGCAGGTTGAAACCCAGTGTGCGTCAGATACGCTATGCTTCACAGCAGCAGAGTGTTGTTTTTGGCAGATAGCATGGTAGGACCCCGACTATTGTTACACTACGAATTCAGCAAGCAAACATTCAAAAGGTGTTGCATTTCCTTGATTAACGTACTTGCTGTTAACTACTGCAGCACTCTACCAAGAAAAAGGAATACGTTCTGGGAGGCAGGCTGTCACCCCAACAGAAAGAACGGGTTTGAGGTAGAAATGACCAAGAGTTTGCTGTTGGTGGCCTCCAACACATGAAGAGCCAGCAGGGAGGAAGCTCTCATACCTTCTGACTTGTGTATCAAGCCACTGCTAGAGCAGAGTCCTTCAGAAGACCCCACGTGCAAGCTTCTACAGACCCACTGCCTACTCTCTCCCATGTCCATTGAGTAGCAGGATGCTAAAGCATTATAAAACCAGCAAAGCTGCCACATCTTTACAACTGGTTTCAATGTACAAGCCTCAAAATACACTTTGAGTTTTAGAGGCTAGGCTCCAGACAATTATTTTTAATGCATAATCCGATCTCGTCTCACAAAAGCACTGGGATGCAAAGAAAAACTTACTTGTCATGTCACCGGCTGGCACTATGCTTTGAGATCATTACGGTTTGCATGATGATCTCTACCTTGTGCGTAAAATTGCACCAGGCAAGACATGCTCTAGTGCTCTGACTTGCACTAAAAACTTCAGTTTCTGCTGAGACAGTAATCCACAGCTGGAAGTGCCATAACTTCAGTAAGAACAAAACACGACAAGCTGCGCCAGTATACGAGGAGAACGAGGTGTAAACATACATGGGGCTGTGGGAACTGCAAAAAGCTTCTGATGAGGAGTCACCTTCCTGTAAGAACCTGTCAAGAAGCCACAAGGATTTTTATGATGGTGGTTTCTTTAAGCTGCAGTGCAGTTGTAACACCCTCATTCCGTCCATGAGAAACTCCTTCAGACTTGTAAATACAGTTGTAGCCCAGCTCCAACTCTCGTAATTATATCATACATACTTAAATTATCCCTGCAGGGCTTTGTTTGAGTTTTAATAAACAAACCCTAAAAAGTGTCTGTTTTTAGAAAAGAAAACAGAGTCTTAAGTAATGGCCCCTTCCCGCTCTGAGAAATCAGTGCAGGGCTCTAACATCACTTTAAAGAGGAGAGCAAATAATTAATGCAACTTTACAAGCTTCTGCTCCACTCCACAGAATCTGGCGTCTGACTTCTGTTCTTCTTCAATGAGGAGATCCACAGAGACCAGCAGAAATAAGGCTATAGCTGGTGTGAAGTTCATCCAAAAAATTCTTTTTTCCCAAGATAAGCAATTTCCATTCCAGTGATTACAATGTTTGCCCTTGTGTAATGGCTCAGGTAACTTGGAAAAAAAAAAGTTACTACAGAACAGCTGCAACACCAACTCTTTATGCAGGAAGGCACTTCCTGCAGAGAAGAATTCACTCACACAGCAAGAAATTAAAACAGAGAGCGCTACTGCCTGGACTCACCCTACCTAAATGCAAGCATCTATTTGATATGTCTAAATGAGGAGAAAAAGTAGAGAACTGAATCCAAGGTAACACCCAGGTCCTTACTCAGGAGACAGCAGGGAGCTGAGACAGCTCTTATCTCAGTATCTTGAATACAGTGCAAAGACCACATGCTTAGGTCTGTGGTTAGTGACTCACCTGCTTAAGTCACGCAATTAAGGTGAAACCTGAGATCTCTATGTAAAGATAAGTCTCTGGACTTTGCAGTTGTGGAGCATCTGCCTGACGTCTGCTAATAGCTCCGAACAGTTGTGCTGACTCCCAGGCATCTCAACTGGCTGCAACTCCCAAGCCATACCAAGGGATGTTCCCAACACTGCTGCATCAGATTCATCAATCTAGTTAAAAGAAATGCAATGCACATTGATCTGGTGTTTTGCTAGCAGTATACATACTTCACTCAAATAAGAGTGAAATTAAACACTGAAGAATGTTTGCCACAAAATCAAGTGCTTTTTACTCTCTCTCAACTGCAGGTCTGAAGTCAGCTGTGTGTACATGTGCAGTAAGAGTTCCAGATGATCGGTGACTCTAAGCTGGTCTAGAATGCAAGAAAAGAGCTTGATGCTCCATTCATGGCAACTAATAGGCACACTAAGGTCAGTGGGTCTGCATACCTGGGAGAATGGCAGCATAACACTCTGAAAGAACAGAAGCCATACTTGGAAAGATGATCAGCATTTTCCACGACACAGTTGCACCTCCAATGCAGCCTTCTAAGACCCTGCAGTTGGAACATTGAAGCAGAACTCATATGCATAAGCCCCCAAAGGCCACTTGTCTGCTGCTAAGCTGGCAAGGACAGGAATGAAAACAGAAATGCAACAAGATATGCCCTTTCAGGGCCCCGTTTATTGAATGAATACAAAAATAAGATCATGTACATGTAGAGGCACAGTAATCTGCTCCATGGTGAAAAGATATCTTGGGTTAGCAGTGAACAGTGTTTACAATGCCTTGTAAACAGACCTCTTAACAAGCAAGAAGCGTACTGAAACATGACATTGGATTAGAAGCTCCCTTTGTGGCAATACTTCACACTTCTCGTCTAGGGATGTCAGAGCATTTTGTAAGAGCTGAGAGCATCCTTTGCTTTGTTTCCAGAGAAGAGCACACGAAGCCAATGAAACATGATGAACTCGCACTCTAACAGTGTAAAAAGCACCACGTCATTTTCAGAGGACGTCATCTTACCTCTTGATAACTTAGCTTTGCAATGAAAAATAATGGCCAAAGCTATTGTGCATTATGGAAAAGTTTTAAGAAAGACTATTTTTAAAGCGATCTCTTGCAGTTGAATAAAAAATATATATATATTTTTTCTTACTACAGTACATGGCATTTCTCCTAAATTGCACCAGAAGTAACTTTGGAAGCACTTTCAGTTTGTGTTATAGGCGAATGGGAAAGACGAAGTCGGGTAGGTTTTCAATCTCCTTTCCATCTCTCTTACCCATTACTTTATCCCCACCTTTTCACATCTCTGAGTCCACATACATTCCATTGATCAGGTAATCCACTTGCGTATAATCCTTCTTTTTGTAACTTTCATAAGCCTGCGTGAGAAAAAGAACTATAACAGTTATTAAAAAAAACGTACCAAATAAAAGCACTGCAAGAAGCAAACTCTTATCCACCAAGTACTGAGTCAGAGGCTCAGCAGCGATGAGAAGATATTCATTGTTCGTGCCCTGAGTTTCTGCAGTGCTCAATGTTGTTGTACCAGGTGTGTTTGCTGGAGCTGTGGTTGTATGCTTAGTAGAGGGAACGTGAGATGTTGACTTTATTCCATGCTCAGTCGTAGCTTCTGATGTAGGGCCAATAGTTAAAACCATGGCACCTTCGGTAGAACCCTGAAAAGAAGATGATTCACTCAAGGATGTCGGGGCTTTACTAGTTTTTGGCAACATTACAGTTGTTGGCTTCACAGAATGTGGACTCACAGAGGGGGTGACTGTAGCAGAGGTCTGGGCATCCTGCTGGGTGGAGGTGTTTAATGGTGGGCTTGGTGTCTTCAGCCCAACTCCAACAGAAGTGAGGTTACTGGAGCGGGAAGTGCTCTCTGGGTTAAACTGCTGTGTTTCACTCATTTGAGTACCTGCTTCAGAAGTGACAGCAAGGGGAGAAGTAGAAGTGGGAGAAGGAGGCAGTACTGAACCAAAGCTACTATTTCCTAAGTTTTCAGTGGTGATCAGAAGCCTGGTGACGTTGCTGGAAGTGGAAGCAGTAACATTAGCAGGAGTGGGGGAAAAGATAGTAGATGACATGGCTGTAGTCTGCAGACTTCCAGAGGCATTGGAGGCTTTGGTAGTTGTTTCAGAAGTTGCAGTGAGGACAGTCATACTTGTGCCAGTCGATACAACTGTGGTAGTGCTGGCAGTCACTGCAGTGGTGGTACTGCTGCTTGCAGCTGTTTTTGCTCCTGCATTTGCTGAGTCAGCAGCAAGCAAATGCCTCAAACGTAACCTGTGAGCCTGAGTGGTTGAAAAAAACAGGTTTTCTCTGTTGCGTTGTTCAATCTGTACATTTACCATCCTCTCTTTTTCCTGTTGATAGCTTTGGTGGTGAAACAGGAGAGTTTCCCTTTCCCTGAAGACAACTTCTTTAAAGAGAAAGAAACAATGAGTTCCCTAAAAATAAAACTCTGAAGCCCAAATCTGACCTCACTCACACATGCTTGAGGTGACTTTTGAGTGTTCTGCCTTGAAACTGCAATGTTACTAAGGCCACCCCGATTATACAAGCAGCCTCTTGCCTTTGGCACAAAAATCCTGGCAATTCCAGAAAAAAAAAAAAAAAGAAAAGCCAAAATATTTTCCCTTTCTCTTAAAAAAACACAAGTACATCTGTTATGCCTTTATTTTCCAAAGGACAGAGTGTGGAATGCAAATGGCCTGAATGAATCATGCCTTTAAAATGGAGAGGCCAATAAAAGTTATCCAAAGGCACATCATGCACACATAAGTGCCAGAGCTGTTACCAGACAAGCATAACAATTCTTCCAGTTTACAGAATCATTATGCAGGTATTTCACAACCCATCTCCTTTACCAGCGATGATCTAAATTTAAGGCAAAAGGATCAGATCTTGGATTTAGCAAGAGTTTGAAGCATGGCATTACCTCCCAGCAGATATTTGATGTCTTGTTCTCCAGCATTCTGGCACACGCTTAGTGAGTCACACCGCAAGAGGATGCAGTGACTCTGGTAGGACACAGACCAGTTGCACTGATGGTTACCTAAAAACAGCAGGAGACAGGTAATTGGTTAATAGACCTGGTAAAACACACATAGAACCCTCAAAATCCTTCAGGCCAGAACAGTCTTCACCTTAAGTCACATTCTTCAAAACCTTGCCTAGATCCTATTTAAATGCTAGCATTCAACTAGATGTCTTAATGAAGAAAAAAAAAAGTGAGTTGCAGCTGAGATGACAGGAGATGGCTCTCATCTCAGTCCTTGAAGTTACAAAGAAATTTATTCCTCAGCTGCTGAATCACGATACCACTGGCCAGGGGAGGCATCACAGAAATTGCATTTCAGTCAGTCAGATCCCAACAAGTTAAATAAGCCCGCTTAAGTCATCACAGAAGGAACTTCCCCTCCTAGCATCCCTTCTAACTCATTAGCTTGTTTCTCTCCTCGTCTGCGTACACACAACCAAGCTTTGACGAAGCAATGAGCATCCTCCAACCAGCACTGATAAAATCACATCTCAAACACTGTGCCCTGTTCGGGGCTCCTCAGCATACAAAAGCAGCATCGACATACTGGAGTGAGTCCAGGGGAGGCTACTAGATAGTAGGGAGGCTGGAGCACTTGATTTACAAGAGGAGCCTGAGAGGACTGGGTTTGTTCGTTCTGAAGAAGAGAAGGCAAAGAGGAAATTCTCATTGCTGTCCCCACCCACCTACTGGAAGGGAATGCCACTCATGAGCCAAATTGTTCTTGAGGGCACACGGGGAGAGGCAGCAGACAGTGAGTTCCAACACAGTGAATTCCATCTCAAGATAAAGGGAAAAACGAGTTTCCACCATAAGGGCAGTCAAATGCTGGGCTGGGAGCCTGAGAGCCTATATGCCCTCCATTAGGCCTTGAACAGCCTGATCTAAGCTGGTTCTGCTTTGACACGGGTTTGGACCACAAATATCTTCAACAGGTCCCTCTGTGACTTAGTTATGCTGCAATTCTATGTTAATATCACTGTACCATGCAGTTCATTTCAGGGACTGGGAAATATCATGTGTTGTAACAAGCAGCCACAGGAGAAGATAACAGAACACTCAGTTTGTGATGAATCATGTATGAGCCCAACTGACCACCCATCAGCAGATTAAAGAGAACTTAAATGTACAGTAGTAGCAGTGGTTCATTTCTGTGTTCCATTAGAAGTGTAAGAAAGGGCAAAGAACAGGCACATGTGGTACATATGGCTATATTTAAGGTTTTTATCTACCAGGAGAGTTACCTACACTGAGAATATTAAGGATATCAGAGGCTTGAACTTTTCATAATAAAACATTTACACTACCGCTGTTACCAGAAGAGTTTGGAGAAAAATTATGAGCTTGAAGAAATCCCTGTACCTACAGCTGAATGTGCCATTTCCTAATCCCACCTTCTGTTCCTCTCTTGATAAACTACGTTAGAAGAGAATCACAGACCATCTACTATTGTAAGTTGTATCATTTCTTGCTTCTTGGGTAAACTAAAAGCCATCACCATACTTTGCATTAGCTACGTATCTAAGTCAGTTTAAATCAGTTTCAATTAGTTCAGAAAAGGATGGATGGGGTCAGCACTGTTACAGCACTCTGATTTCTGCTACCATCAGAAACGCATCCAGCTGCCCCCAGGACAACAAAGTAGTCCTACAGAAGTGGACTGATGGGTGCACCCTTCAATGAGAACCTGGAGCTGGAGACCGAGGCTCCAGCTGATGTTTCCAGCGCAAGACTCTTGCCCCCCAGTCACTCCTCTTTGCTCACTTCCAATTAGGAGACCACAGATAGAAAAAAAAAAAAAAAAAGCAGAAACCAGAGGGACAACAAAAGCTGTACAGAGCCATACTGAAAGGAAAGCAAGTAGGCAACAAACACCAAGATCTTGCCAAACAAAAGTGGTTTATTTCATTTTTAAATCTGCTGTTACTGGAAAGAAATCCCAGATCCTCAACGGCGAGCAGAAACCAAATGTACACATGTAGTGGGGAAGCAGGGAGCAGGAATATTTGCTCTCGCAGACATATTGCATTTTCCCTTTATCTTCCCTAGACTCATGCAAGACCACCCGGAATGATGACCAGGTGGCGCCGCTCTCTGACCCAGGCTGTTCAGACACTGAGATTCCCAGCCCTGGACCAGCCACCACAGAAGCAGCCTGGGAAAGTGCTAGAGTGTGGCTTGTGATGCAAAAGGAATAACAGAGGCTTATTTCCTTTCCAACATGGGTTCACCTTGCTCATCAGGAATCTGGGAATCCTCAACTGGCAGATCCTTGCCAAGAGCTCGAAAACTCCAGGTGTTAAAAGAAGGCATCCTTATGATGTTCCTATCAGCCTGGCTGTCAGACATTCATTTACCACCTCATCTCTACCACAGCATCACTGACTCTTTGTTGGTGATGCAAGCTTTCACATGTGACTAGATAAGTTAGGGTCCTTAACCTCTGAAAGACTTGTTTGGAAGTTCAAGACTTCTTCAGAAGTATAAAGACATCTCAGAGGTAGACACCACAAGGCTCTCACCTTCCCTGGTCTTGTTTAATTCTGTTCTTGATAGCAGGATAATTAACAACTCATTTCTAAGGGGGGAAAAAAAACAACAACACAAATACCAGTGAGCAAAGACTACTCGTTCCAATGCAGCTGTCTACTCTATAGCACTGTTGACTTGCACACATCTGGCAACATGGAATTACCCTCCAAGTCAAGTGACCTAACACCATTTGCACGCTACTAGCACATACTAAGTGCACATGAATGCTGTTTCTTATGAAAGCTAGAAGGGCCATAGGAAGTGATTGTTCTGGATTCAATTTAACCAAGGCTGTCAGAAATTATTTAGAACCAAAGTTCTGCACAAAGAAGCCATACTTGTAAATGCCTGTAAACAACTGGAGCTATTAAAAAAATAAAAAAGACTGTTATTGGGGAGCAGAAGAGACCTTTAAGGAAGGGAAAACCCAGCTGGAATTCCTGCCCAAGGACAAGAACCTTACCTGAAGCAGCTGGGCCTTTACAAGCCTGCCTGCATTGCTTTTCAGTTGTCAGCCTGTTTATTTGCACTACATGCACTCCTCTGGCTTTCAGGACAGAAAATCTGTTTTCGCATATACAGAAGGAGATCAGTAGGAAGAATACAATGGCAGTCCACATCTTCAGGGTTGGCCTTGCAGGCGGCTCTCTTTCCAAGAGCCTGCAGTACAGGAGAATGCTTTCTTATATCACCTTCAGATCAGCTGCAGTATCCCTACAACAAAAGAAAAAGAAAACAACTGATTTATATGAAAAGTTGCACTTGAAGTGTTTTACTAAACACATTCCTAAAAGCACAAAAGGCCAGTAGGTATCATTCACATGCAAGCAATGAAGCAGAGGCAGGAAAAGCCTACTCCCAAGTTCAGTGTCTTTCTTTGGAAACACTTGGAAGCACTTTGCTCTCCCTTTCTCAGATTCCAACACAGAACAACTCAACAGCTAAAAGTATAACTAAAGTTATACTTTATTCCTTTATTTTCCTTAACATTCAAAGGTGGAAAAGTTTTAAAGATGTGAAATCTATTTTCTGCAGTCAAGATCGCCACAAAGAGCAGGAAGAGCTTTGCTACCTATTGCTCTGAATCCAGCTGGCAGAGTTTATCTGGCTGTTGTCAAATACCCAGAGTGTACAAAGCCAAACTCAGTGCCCATGGCAGCACAAATACGGTGCCTTTGGACTCAGTCTGGAATCCTTCATCTGTCCCCAGGCTCAGCAGAAATGCTTTCACCAACCTGAGCATACTGGCAATATAGGGATCTACAGATCTTGCGCATACCCAGAACCCAGCCCTGCCTTAATGCCAAGTTAGTCACAATCAAGCATCAGGATTGGTTCCTTCCTGCCTTGATTTTCCCGCTGATTGTCAAAATTGTTGATTCAAAACAAGCAAGAGCCAATAATTCATACTGTAAGACACACCAGCTGTTACTGAAGGAGATTCACACCCACTGCGAGGCTCCATTTCCCCACACAAAGCAACTAATAGGCAACCCCTCTTCTTTGTTACCAACGCACACAAGAGAATTCTGCCCCAGCAGATGGGATCTCATCCTTGCAGTCACCAGAGCAGCTCCCATTGACTTCAGAGCAGATCATCAGCTTCTATCTGGACTCATCAGTTGTTTTCATTTTTTTCCCCCCAAGTTTTATATGAACAGCCTGAACCAGACTAAATGTTGACTTCTTCCCTAAGTAGCTTTTAAAGGCAACTCTCTTTCTCACCCCTGAAGCAAGCTTTAGCCCTCATCCCACAGTTATGATACGACGTGTCATGTGCTTCAAGAAGTGTCACAATGCAACTTTGCCTGATGTCTCAGAGGTGTACATGACTACTGCATTTGAAGACACAAACAGATCATAGCACAGAGAATGAGCCACACACATGAATGGTATAAATAGCACAGCAGGAAGCATCCAACAGCCATCAGCACCGGCCTACAATCTTGATTCCACCACACGTGCAAGGTTTACCTTGAGCTCTGAACTCCAGTCCCAGCCACATTTGGGTATTTGAGAATTTGCATTAGAGCCCTCCACCCTCCAGCCACGAAAGCCCATGATAATGTTTATTAGTAATTCCAGATCCTGACACTTTGATGCCTTAATGAAATTTTCTGAGTTTTCTCCTTACTCCAGTTTCCAAAGTCCTGATCAGGGTAACAGAAGTTTAAACTTAAAACTACCCTGCCTGGAAAAGGGTGAAACATCAACAGCTATTCCAGATTGCGTTGGGCTGCCAATAAGTCAAAGGTAGGAACAAATCCTGACTGTAAGTTGCAGTGCATCAAATTCAGCATCCCTAGTCACTCTATAAGTTTTGTGAGGAAGTGCCACGTGCTTCCCAATGCACCCTTCCTGCTTACCTCATATTTATCCTAGTTATAAAGAGCTTTTTCCAAGTAGGTTTCTCACTCCAGCCAGAAGTTCATGTGTGGGTCGCCCCACCTGGCTGCTGGAAGCATTTCAAGCCCTGGCAGGGAACAGCAGCTCACCAGCCCCATCTAGTCCTGCCAGCCCAGTTCTGCTGAGGGGAGAGTTGTGCATCGTACAACCACAGCCCTGTGCAACAATCAAGGTGTGCAGAGCACTGTTTGTCAGCTTGCCACTCTACACAGAAACCATTGCAGGGTTTTTGCTGCTTTTTTTTGTTTGTTTCAAGTTCACAGGTCACCAGCAGAGATTCAGCAAGCAGTACCTGGCTCACAAAAAACAAAAACAGATCTTAAAGAGTAAGCTTTATATTTTAAAGAGAGTCCTGCTTATGCTTCTAGTACCCTCTCAAGGTAAGAAGGTGTAAGAAGGTTTACAAAAAAATTATATTTTATAGCCTAAAAAGGGTCAACAGGAGTGAGCTCGTTCTGCAATTATATATGCATTTACTCCTTTGTCCAGTCCAGAGAAGAAGAGGGGCTCAGGAGTGACCTAATTGCTCTCTACAGTAACCTAAAAAGAGGTTATAAGGAGGTGGGGGTCAGCATCTTCTCCCTGATAACAGCGACAGGACAAGAGGTAACAGCCTCAAGTTGCACCGGGGAGTTTCAGGTTGGATATCAGGAAACGTTTCTTCTCGGAAAGACCGGTGATGCAGTGGCACAGCCTGCCCAGAGAGGTGGCGGAGTCACCATTCCTGGAGGTGTTCAAGAAACATTTAGATGTGGTACTAAGAGACACGGTGAGGATGGGTTGGTGGTCGGACTTGGTGATCTTTGTGGTCATTTCCAGCCTTAATGATTCTGTGATTCTAAACACGGCTGGCACCCAGCAGTCATTGGACCCAATGACCAAAAGGCTCTGGGAGAGCTCCGATCACAGCACTAATAGAGGATTAAGAACAGATAGTATGGACATACTTACATGGCACACACACACGTGCTCAGGAGGCGGTAAATATGGGTGGTGTGGTGGCAAGACTACACACAGATTAATCAAGCCTTCACACAATCCCATATGTCCATAGCAAGAGTCAGAATTACTTACAGATCACTCTTCCAACTTAACCACTGCCTTTTATAATTACAAGCAATAGGCTTTATTTCTCCCTTCCCCTCATGCTTCTAACCTGTCCCATATGGTTCCATTTGTACTCTGACTCCAAGAAACTCCACTGAGCGTTAACCCCACACAGCTACGTCCCAGAAGAGCACTTGCTAAAGCTTCCCCTCCCGATTCTGTTGCTCCCCAGAAGAAACCATCCTCTGCTTCAGTCAGAAACAACAAAAATCAATACTAGCACTATCAGAAGCAATTTTGAGAAATCAAGGCACAATTCATTCTTTGAGCACTACCTTCTCCATATGTAAAGCATCCCCCGAGGAAATTAAAAGTCAAACCAAACCACAAAAGACAGCGAAGGAATCAAATCTGGGAAAAAAAATAACTACACTCTGAGAAGTGTAAAATTTACTTTTACCATCTGTGGCTACAAATCAACAGGGAACAAGCACACTGGAAAACCAGAATAACTTTGAGTCAACAACTGAATGACTGATGGCTTTGCAATGTACACAGACATCCAGAGGGCACTGCCTGCTGGGTTTCAGAAGTGTTTCTCCATTCTTGCTGATTTCTCTGAACTCAAGCAAAGGAATCTATGATGAGGGGGTGGAATAAATAAAATCAAAGTGTTATTTCAAACAACATCCATTTGAATGGGGTGATGTTGCAAGAGCAGCCCCTGGAATATGAACCCTTGGCTCCATGCCCTCCCGGTCAGCCTTTTGCTCTTGGTTAAGCAGCTGCAAGGTACGCGCACTGCCTGAACACAGCATGGCAAAAGGAGTGAGGTACAATTAGACCAATATGTGGAAGGAGGGAAAGAGTGTGTTAGAGATCACAGGTGCAAAGTGAGCAAACAAAGCAAGTCATTTAGGGCAGCATGTGCTCTTTTGAGCTGTCAGAGTCAGCACATTCTGCTCCAAAACTCATACTAACAAGTGTGCGTGGACTAGGCATGAAATAAGGTCAGAGAGCTGCAAATAAATCATCTTCCATTCCCCTTGAGCATCTCTGCCTGTTTCTGACAGAAGGTGCAAAGAAACTTTGAGGTTTAGCACAGTTTCAGGTAGGAAGGTGTACAGCAGGTGGTGTATAGCACAGAACCGCTCTAAAGGAATCCAAGGAAAAGAACACGACACACAGCCGCAGGGACCGTGGTCTCTTTCTTCACTGCAAGAAAGGTATCCATGCAGTTCATGCTCCCACAGGCCAGGCCAGAGCAGAAAGGAACTCAGCAAGGCTCCTTGTGCTGCAGGGAAATAACATGAGGACACGCTACAGGATCCTGGTGTCCTCAGAACAACAACAACACAGAGAAAACAAGGGTGAAATGCACTCTATAAACAATGAGGCTATTTCTCGCATTAAGCTGAAAAGACGTAAGGCCTGGCTTCAATTTGATATTGTTGCTAAATATTCTGTGTGATGTCAGCTATCAGAACAAGTGTATATTTCACCTTTTAGAAAACAGAATTAAACCAAGCTTTGCTAAGGAAAGACATGCACGTATCGTCCTGCAAATCAAGGCCAGAACACAGGAGGCAAAGAGTCTGTGCTACAATCTTGAGAAGCATTTGGCTTTCCAAGCTCGTCCCTGAAGTGGCACACACAGACAGGTCTGGGAACAGAAGGGGCAGCACCCAAGCAAACGAGGCAGATTTCTGAATCGCAGATGCATCAGTAAGTGAGAGGGAGATGAGGATAGTGGCAGGGAACTGCTTATCCCAGCAAGAAAGCTCTACTTTGGTCATGATTTGTATCTATGACAGTGTCTGTCACACATCAGGTTGAGGATGTGCAAAAACACCACTTTGTTACTTTGCTAGAGAAAAAAAAAATAGCTGGCCCTTTAGATTGTTTTCAAATGATTTTAATTATGTTATGTAAAGAACTTGCCCCAGAGCAAGTAAAACAGCTTGAAAGGCAAGTTCAACACCCCCATTAATATGTCCTCCCCAACATCTCCCACTGAGCACTACCCATGGCTAGCTGAGCACAGCCAGAGGACCTTGCATCACTCTCTGAACAGAAGCCTTGGAGTCATTAAGTTCCCTTAGCTCCTGAGGAGGGTTAATGACAAATTACACAGCTGTTTCTACAAAATGTCCCCTGCTATAAACAACAAAGGACAAACTGATCAGACGTTGTGAAGCAGGAGTGCTGTGGATCACAGGGCAGAGAATGTATTGCTTATGACTGGGTGGGAGGTCATAAAATCATAGAAGGGTTTGGGTTGGAAGGAACCTTAAAGCCAGTTCCAATCCCCTGCTGTGCGCAGGGCTGCCCCCCACCAGATCAGGACACCAAAGGCCCCATCCAGTCCAGCCTTGAATGCCTTCAGGGACAGGCACCCACAACCTCTCTGGGCAACCAGGTCCCAGGTCTGAGCTCAATTCTTTATTTCCAAGACGTTTACACTATGTGAAGCAGCCTACTTCCTTAGCAAAGCCAGGCTATTGCAGACAAATGTCCATTTGCTGTTCTAATGAAAACTCTCACCATCACTTCCAGTATTAACAAAATGCTCCACTGGGAGGATGACTAAAGTGGGATGCGCAGAGTTCTTGTACTCTCTCAGGGGATCTTCAAGAAAGACACACCTAGAAGTCAGCCATGGATACAGCAGCCAGGCTAGGCTGCTGCCTGACAAGCTGTATCTGATAACCACTGGGAGATGATGCGCCCAAGTAGGGCATTCAAGGCTTGTGCTGGTGTCAAGCACTCCACACCCCCAGAGCAGCTCACAAACTTTCTAGTAGCTCACCATAAAGAGAGATGTATAAAACCCACTCATTTTCTACAAGTGTTTTCTAGAATGTTTAAAAGCACTGAATCATTACATCCACAGAAGTAACTTCCACAAAAATGTTCTCGGGTGAACACCTTCCTGTTCCTTGCCGGGAGTCAGACCCTTCCACAGAGAGAAGCACCATCTGCTGCTACAACAGGACGCAAGTTGCATGTGCTCTGACATAAGATGCCGGTGGAAGTCAGGAAGAACGTCATTTATATTCCTTCTCCTATCACACAGCTTCTTCAGAGTGTAACAGCACACAGCTGGCCATGTATTACGGAGGAGCTGGTACTCTTCCGCATCAGCAGGCACTCCTCACTGCAGCAGGCAGAACAGAACACAGCGTTAGATGGACACCAGTGTGGTCTGCTGCTGTCTCTGCTGGGGTTTCTCCCTACCTATGTCCACAAGAAAGGCAAAACCAATCCTACAAAGACAGAGCCAACAAAAACTCCACCACTCTAGATTCTTAAAACAGCCTCCAGTGGGGCTGCTTGAGCTGCTGCAAGCTCTGAAGCCTGCTGTGGAAATGGTGATCTTCAAAAGAAGTTTGCAGCTGCTGCAGAAAGCATGTGTCCAGCTGCCACCTATGACTACCTGCAAGAAAATCCATTCTGCTGCTTGTAAATGGCCAAACAGTTAATGTGATAAGAACTTTCAAAATACTCTGCGTAATTGGAACAAACACTTCAAAGACTCTTCAAAAGGCAGTGGGAGCTCCAAATTTGGCAGAGCAGCTCTGTGATCACACGGAGACTTGGCTGACACACACACATTCCCCTTGTAGAAAGCACTCTTCTCCAAGCTGACCAACGTACGACACAAGAAACAGGGCCAAGGCTACACTCTGCAAAGCCCTCTGGCAACAGCAACGGGGAGAAGAAGCAGGGAGTTGGACTAGATGATGGCCAGAGATCCCCTCCAACCCCCCGTGCTCCAGCAAAAAGAATGGGAAGCCATTTCCATGCAACAGATGGACTAATTGCAGGATCTGAATGGCAGACTTCATTCCCACAGATGACGCCCTATACCCTTTAGGCTCCAGATTTTCAGCAACTCACTCAATCTTCCTTTCCCTACAGAGAACCCAGAGAGGAAGGAGGTTTTAGTGGTTAGAGCCCATGTTTGGCAGCTGGCAAAACCAGAGCTCAGGTTTTTTCTCCATCTCCAGCTTCCTGTGGGAGCCATGCAGTGCTACTGACTCACAATCTGTGGCAGATAAAGCAGCAGCGGTTTTTGTGGTTGGCTTTGTTTCGGTTGGTTTTGTTTTGAATGTTTATCAGCTTTATCCATCTCCTATGTCACAGAGCACCTCAGCTCCCACCCACTTCCCTCAGCCCTCCCCACTTCCATCACTGAGCATGAGGCAGTTTGCACAGTTCTTACTTAACTAATGAGGATAGCGCATGCTGGCACTACTGAGGCTTCTGCCTATCACACATCAAGCCTTACCTCCAACAAAAACAAATGTCAAAGTCTAAAACACAAGAAGCCCTCCCATCACCACCCATTGTCCTTCCTCACCCATGTTCACCCCCACGTTCTGTACTTCACATGGTGAGAACTACTACTCAACAGGGCTTCTCCTGTGAAAAATGACTGGACAGCTGTTTCATTTGTGAAAATGCAGCTTGTTTCAGAATACATGAAACAAACCCATTTTCATTTGAAGAGAAATGAACTGCCAAAGGGTAACTGTATAAAGCTGGGAACAGACGATAAATCTGTCAACACAAATTCTTCCAAGCAATGAAAATGTGCAGTACAGCAGAACTGCAACCTTGCCTGTTCTGACCCACACCCAAAGAAGATACCGAATGTTCAGGTTCACAGTTGTCTCACAGGGACAGGAGATCATATGCAGGGCATTGACACCACATGCTTCCAATTAAACAGCTTTCAGCAGTTGCCCCCAGAGAAACCACCCCAGTAGACCCCCACTTAAACAGAAAAGCTCTGTCCAGCACACAAGGTTCTGCAGGTTAAGCCTGTGCATGTCTTTGAGCAGGACTACGCAAAGACATGACGGTACCCCTACGCTACAAAAGCATAAGGCAACACCACGGAGAGCTCAGGAACAGAGAAGAAAGTTCTCCTTTCCCATGCAGTCATTGCATTAGGATCTTTTGCTCAGTTCTAAAAGGTGGGACTAAGGAGAGCATTGCTGGATCTCTCTTTTCTCTAAGGATGTAGGATCTTTGTGCAAATCCTTGAAATACGGAACATTAAATCAAAAGATATCTGCCTCCACTGTAGGTCATCATCAAAAGCAAATCAACCAAAAAAACTCCTATAATCTAGGAGTCTTTTTTATTCTTCCCTTTTTAAGCTATAAAACTCTTGTTAAAAAACAAAGGTTGCTTTACACAGAAGAGCTGCCAGGTGAGATGCAGCAAAAAGACATTCCAGCTTATCACATGCCAATAAAATCCCAAGATATTTTCACCATATGTACGTTCACACGAATCAAAAGATTATTTGCAAACTCTCCAAGCCAGGGAGACATTTACAGCAATAACAAATGAAGGTTGCTGGCCACACACCTCCCTGCTTTGTGATTTTGATAACTTGAAGGACGTGGAAATCACCAGGCGTGGTGGGTGGGGAAGATTAGCGAAGTCTATATTTCTAAACAAAAGGAGAATCAAATGCAATGGCAGCTCTCCTAGTCCTCACTGGCCTTTCTATGGTAGGTTCCTCATAGCCAATAAGACTTCTGTAAGCCATATACCAAGCTAAACTTAAACCATTAGAACATACAAGAAAACATCCTTCCCTCTCCTTACTCTCACTGATTTCTGCGGCTGCCAAGGCAGCACAGCTAACCAGCAGAGGTTAACAACTACTGCAAACATCACTTTGACTTTGTACCAAAGACGCAGAGGTGAAAAGTTGCATTATTCCTATAACTTGTCTTTCATGTTCCGTATAGGGTCCAAATACGGATATTTTTTTGCAGCACCCTCAGATGCCTCCAAACTTACCTCAGTCTCAATTTTTACCCAGCAGTACAGCGACAGAAAATAAAGATTTCATTTCTGAAACTTTATCTGCTTTATCTTGACATCTATATTATTTGATCAAATAAGACACCACCTTCACTTCCAAGTTTTGCCAACATCCCTTTCAAGGGTACTCATCCTTTCATGTGTTTGTTTTTCCAAAACTGAAATCTCTGAGTTGTAAGTCCTCTCTCAATTTATAACACCTGGACTGAAAACTATAGTAGGAGCTTAGTGCCACTCTTCCAGATGTTTTGAACTATAAAAGCAGCCGACAGACTGAACCCCTTAAAAAGTCCTGGCCATTGATTTTATGCCAAAGGTATTCTGATCCTGTAACAAGGAGAACACTGGACTAGAAATACCAAAAGAATAACAAGAACAGCCCACTCTGGTCAGCATACACTAATTATCTGAGTCAAGAGACTGTCTGAGGTAGACTGCCCAAGCATGGACAACAAAAACAGAAATAAGGACAAACCTGTGAAAGTCACACTACAAGCGTAGTTGGAAGTTGAGAAAGGAACCTTTAAAGGTCAGTTAGCCCATCTCCTCTCCAATAAACAGAGACACCTACAGCTAGATCAAGTAGGAACTCTTACCACTCTTGTCAATATGCTGAACGGTGTTCAGAAGAATTCAGCTCCAGCCTAATCAAATATGAACCTGTCTAATTCCATCTGTAATGGCCCAAGGCCATTATAAGTCAAGAATCAACAAGTGAAACAGGCTGCGACTGAATGAAATCAAACATATAGCAAGTGGCATGCCAAGAACTAAATAATTTGCACTTGAATTAACATGTACCTCCTGCCTACTAAATGCCACCTTTGCTCCAAATCCAGTTTGCTGTTGGAGTCTCTGCAAACCTGGAATGAGAAGAGGCTATAAATGCTGATGAGTGAGGAGGACATAGGCAGTCAACACTGAGGAACAAACCTTCTCCTTCTCAAAGCAAGTTTAAGAGCCTCAGAACTACACATCAGACAAACAAATCCAACTCATGGGCTGGAAAGTCCCACCAGCTGGCTCTCATGGCCTCCGCCCACACATCCACCCCTGCCCTCTTGGCAGCTCTTGCTCCCATTACAGATTGTTCAGCCATGCACAACACTGCAGTGAGTTGCATCAGGGAGCTGCACCAGCTGAGGGCCAGGTACACAAGGTGAACTGGCACCAATTCAGGTTTCCTTGATTCAGTAAAATGCAGCTAGTTGTAAAGCTTCTGTAATTCCAAAGTTTACATTTTTACAAACAAAGCCAGCTCTGAGGCCAGCATGTAGACCTAGGTCAAACTCTGCACCACAGAGAGGTAGACTGAATGCTGAAGCACCTCTTTAAAAGATGCACTTTGGCCTTTCACAGAAATCTGCCTTTAGATTTACACGGCAGGAGCCAAAAGTGCAAATCCCAATCTACCAAGGATAAAGTCCAACTAAACCTATCATGGTACCAGAAAAAGGTGCATTTTATTTCAATGTAGAATAGACAGGACATGCTCCACTTTACTGTTTACACTCAGTTCTAACATCTTTGCTCATTCAGTGTCTTCACCTTAACCTTGTTATCAGGGTGGCAGTATAGGTAAGGAAATACATAAACACAGTAAATCTGCCTGTGGGCTCTGTGTTGTCTCCTGCATGTCATCTAATAAAATACTAAAACAACTTTGCGCATGAATTGTATTTACAAATTCTCTTCTACATCCAGTCATCCTTTACGAACATGAATCACTGCTATAGGAAATCCAGCATTACAGCCCTATGTTCATTGGATGGCACCCTGTGTTCATTGGGTATGTTCAGTGGTAGCAGCTATAAACATGAATGCTTGAGTGCACTGTGGGATATACCTAATTGTGGAGCAGGTACTTTAAAGCTGGAAGGAACCTCTGGTAACAATACATTTCTGCAAATCAATGGATTTACTCCAAGACATGTAATAAACTAAGAGCTCATTTAACAGAATGGTTTGCAGTTCCCAGTCAGCCTCCAGGGGACCATTTGCCCACTCCACTTTGCATTACATCTGCTTCCAGTTTCAGAGGGGTCAAAGACCAAGTGTAGAACATACAAAGCAGAATGAACGACGTGCTAATAGCACCAAGACCTACAGCAGCAAGGTGGAGGAAGAACAGCCCCCCTCCCACCAGCATTTTCTGTTTCCATTTTATTCCAAAACTCTCATTCAGATATTCCTTATGAAGATGGGTCATCAACACAGGAAATACATTTCTGTTACAGCTGAATGTTCACTGAATAGACTCCATTGCACCCTGCTCAGGAGCAGCTGTAAGCATGCATGCGTTGTGTGCAACATGGTATATACTTAACAAGTATTATACACAAGGGTCTTCTACCACCAGTGACAGTACTTACCATTTTTAAGGGCAATTTTTCAAAGCAGCAGCCACAGAAACACAAATCCAGCTTCTGGATATAAAAGATTTCTGAGTTCAAGAAATCCCTGTTCCCTTCACAACAGACAGAAGAACAAGTGGGAATCTACAAATACACCCAATCCAGTCAAAAGCTGCTCTCTAAAATAGAAATTAACTGAATGCCATGCAACCCTACTTCCATCTGGCAGCAAAGCCATCTGTATTACAGATCCATGCAGGCAACGCACTTCTTTAAAATTCAAGCAGCAAGTGACCCTAAAGAAAGTTATCAGCTGTTTCCATGCCAGCTACCTGCCTTCAGCACCAGTTCTTCAAACATACAAAGTTAAACAAATAACTTCATGCATGAGAGTAAGTCTAGCAGAACCAATGGAACTTGTGACCTACATAAAATGAAGTCACACAACCGCTGGCAGGCTTGTGATATTGCACTTCCATATCAATATGCATGCTGCTTAACTGCAGAAGACTGTTTTGTTCCTTTAAACAAAACTCAAGTCAACATTTTTTCCTTCATTGTGGATGAACCTGCTTGCACCTCGACACTGTGGGCACCACCAGTCCACATGGATCCCTGCTGGCCTACAAAGCTGCCCAAGGGCATGGATCAACATGGCACCACACTAACAACTCAGCATAAACCATTCTAGACAAGTTCTCCTATTGGGTCCACTGCCCAAAATACGCTCACCTGAGACGCACATACCCCAGACATTGGCGAAAGTGTGATTTCAACCACAGCACATGCCTACTCCAACAGTCTGGCATCTCAGAGATGGTCTCCACAGCCAGGATACAGAGATCTTGCCAGATCTATGCCGCAAATACAAATTGTAGGCCGCTCACTAAAAGCGCTGTCAATGATGACAATGATGAAAATCAACACCAAAAATAAGTACATCTGGTTTCAAGGCTTCAGGAAGAGTTAGCACAGCTTTTGTAACAGGAAATTGTCTTTCATATCCAAGATATCTCCAAAGCTATTCATTACTTGTGAACTAAAAAAAATTTAACATGTTCCAAAGGAGAAAGGACAGGAAAGCACGCTGCTCCTTTATTAAGCTTCTTCAGATCAAAGAGTGACAGAAACCCAGATAAAGATCCAGAGAAGCTACTAAGAGATCCTAGAGACAGCATCATTTTTCCAGATCAGCTGAGACGCTGTTTCAGAAACAAAAGGACATGATAACCTAAGAGAAAAGTGAGGAAAGAAAAGTCCTGGATCAGCACCATTGAGAAAAGCATTAAAAATGTTTACAGCAACACTTTCTGTTTATTAAGTTAGCAATTAGGCCAAAAACCAAAAGACTATCAGTAGATATCTAGGGAAAAAATAGGGATGCTCTTTGCTCCAATGTGGGGAATTTTAACTTATCATTGGACATTTCTCAACCATCACAAAGCCTCATCCTCTACTTGCTAAATAAGCCCACCTCCTGCTTGTCATTGGGTGAGAAATTAGAGAGTTTTTCCATGGCATTTTCCAACAGGCTCTCTGTTTTGAGTAGGCATAGGAACCTAAGTCCAGATGCCACCCTGTCAGAGAGGGGAGCTGTGTAACTAAGCCAGCAAAAAGAGAAGCAGATAATGTAAATGGTTTCTACACACAGTTCTGCTGATACATATACAGAAAGTTTATCTTTGTAACACAGGTCAGCCCACGGCATCAATTCAGAAGAGCACAGTGGAGGTGGGATGGACTGGTCATCTCTTATCTCATGTGATGGAGCAGGAGGCACGGGAAGACTGAACAGCCTGCCTATAGCTGTAAGAGGAACTGGTCAGAGCTCCCCCACCTAAGGGACTTGTTTCACTGCAGAAACCATACTGAGGGTAGAAACCACACAAACACTTTTAACTGTGACTTGCTGTCAAGAGTTCTCAGGCCTTTAGGAGAAGCAAAAGCCAGTCAAAGCCGGCATACAGAACGACTACAGCTAGAGCACAGGAAGAAAAAAGTGTAAAATATGATGGTACGCAAGCACTCCCCTGAGACTGTCAAAGCATCTTCCCAAAGAGATGGTAGAGCACAGAGGTTTATCCTGCTATTTAATACAGAGAAGCCAAACAAAGAAAGATAGAGAAGACGACTGGGCTAAAGAACATGCTTAATCCTATTAAATTTAATGAGATTTCAGCCTGGTCTTCACATACAAGTTGTATTCGGAGTTTTAGTAAGTGGATTTAAAGCCAGATTTATTTAAAGCAGTGCAAATCCTCCCCATGCCCAAGAAATATAAATCTAACACAAATATACACACAGAATTCAATGAGAACATTCATCCGTTTCACCAAATCATTCTTCTTTAACTTTTATTATTACTATTTCAAGCAAATTTTAAACCCTTGCATCTTCTTTGTCTGAAGTGTGCACTGAAGATCTTCTGCACAAGCAGTTCTCCATGCTGAGCACCATCTCCCTGGCGCTTCAGGAAGGCAATCCCAGTGTCTTCCTTTCCCAGTTCATCCTCTCCACTGGTACAAGGACGCTTCTCCCATATACCAAGCCAGGCAAAAGTTCTCTGTCATGCTTTGTACCACACAGCAATCTATCTGAAGGACTCAGCAAGGCCTGTCATGCTGATGACTCACTCCAGTGCGCATCCACCTTACAGGCATAAGAAGAGGGCTGTCCTTAGAAGAAGCAGTGATGGTTGTGAAGAGGGCTCAGAGAAGAAGAAATATGGCATTTGTACACAGATAACCTCCCCTGCCAAGGTGACCCAACAGTCCCACCCGGTGACACTCAGCAGCAGCTGCATCAGTGCAACAACACCTCCACTTCTCAGCACCAAAAGTCAAAATCAGATCACGGAGGCAAAGCCCACAAGAGCAGAGAAAAGCAAAGCCATCAAAGGTAGTAGAAGGCTGCCAGGACTTCTGGCACCTACGCTGCCTGAATTCAAAATAGACCCGAGGAGGCCTCATTGCAGGGATACCCAGGGTAATGCCAGAGCAGAGCCATCAGCTTCCACTCTCACTCTGAAACACACACCCCTACAGCAGGGACTCCACTGGAAGGAGACAGCACTTGACTCAGGAGGGGACACTCTTGCAGGCACTACAGGATGCCACCTGCGAGGCAGCCTTCTTGGAGCACCAGCAACCAAGAGCTGGAGGAGCTGTGAATAACATTTGCACAGCACACAGCTAGCTTCTGCCAGTGTTCATTTCCAGCATCGCTGTCATGCCCGTAGTGCCAGCAGCATCCTTACACCCCAGCTATCAAACTCACAAGCTTCACTAATTCCTCCAAATCTCATTCACAGAATGGGAATGGCAAATTCGGTCCAAAGCAACATGACTGATAACAGGAAAAAAAGCATGAAGTGCTTGTTAATTCCATGCAGTTCAGAAGAGATTCAAGGAATATCACACAGTTAACCTTGGAAGACTTCTTGGCTTTCCAGACAACAGACCCAACAGCCCTTTGGGAGCCATCCTCAATCTGAACATGCAGGGTATCAGTAGCAGGGTGGCTATCACGAATCAGAATGAGCTGAGACCTCTCCAAGCTAAGAACATACAGTTTGGCTCCCATAAAAGCACAAGCCATAAAATTCCATCCAGCCATCACTGTGCAGAGTAGGGGTTCTCTCACCTGCCACAGAAATAAACTTTGTGCCAGGTACATGTTAATGGGATGAACATCCCCTTCAAAAAGTCACCTGGCCTTGATGGAAGCCCTTCAAGGGCAGGCAGTCAGCTGGCGTGAGTTGCCATCGTTCTGCACAGCAGCTGTAGCAACTCACTGCAGCTGAGGATCTGCACAGAAGCAGGAAGCAGTGGGTTCTTCAGCTTTCCCATTGCATAATCGCTCTTAATGTTAGGAGTTTGTATCAAACCTCAAGTAACAGCTCAAGAGGAAGGATGAATTAAAACAGCGCATTGGCTGAACACGGCCATGACAGCAGACTTCCAACCCAGTAACAGGTCAGAGCAGAAGGGCTGCAGCACACCTGTAAAGGGAACACCAAATACTTTAACACCAAGCACAGCGCTGCTCCAAGCCCACAACATGCACATCAACCAGGATGAAGCAGCCTCTGCCACACACCCGCTTCCCTGGTGTATGAGCACACAGCTTTAGGTTCATTCCTCCTACTTCCACACTCCCCATCATTCCTCACTTTAAACACTCTGGCATGAGCTCTTGTTGGGCTTGCTTTATAGTGCTTTCCATTTATGAAGCTGGTTCAAGTGTGAATGACAGTACACAGAACATATGTTCGCTTAATGCTACACACCAGAGCACAGGGAGATGTCAGCAGGACTGCGTACTAAAAGAAAATGTTTCCTATGGGCCTTCCAGAGACCAAGGGAGGCAAAAACCTACCCCCAAACCAATCCATTCTTCAGTTTCATCAGGCAAAGTTTTGGACGTTTCCTGCACACACTGCCTAAACCAAACATCTCCATTCTCTAACATCCCTGCAACATTTTCCCTTAAAAACTTTGTCACCAACTGCTGAAGAAGACAGCTATTGCATTTAAAAGGGCATTTGCCCTATAATCCAGGCTACGCAGCGAGAGATTTTAAAATACATTATCAGGCCTTCAGCATGGACAGTTTTCATCACTGAAGCTTGAAATTTCACTCGCAAATTTACTTTTATCGCCTTTGAAAAGTCTGTGCCAGGAGACTTCATTTGGAAGGCTGAGGCTGTGGGTTGCACAGAGGTTCCAATTAGAATTTCATTAGCAGATAACCAGATGCAAAGTCTGCTTTCTGGCAGATGGTTTCACAAATCCAGCAGGGAATTTACAACTAGAACAAAAAACAAAGATGCCTGCACCTACAGGTTAGGGGGCATGTAGTCCAAACTTTTTCCCCAGGAAAATACAAAAAGGGTCTGTGCCTATAGATCTATATGATGCATTTCAACAATAACCAAGCAGGAGATGCACATAGCAAGTGCATTGATCTACTTTAGGCATGAAAGCTAAAAAAAATGGAAAGATCCCTTCTAAACCACCCATTACTATGCAATGGACTGTACTAATATACCTATAGTGGATGGTTATGGTGAATGAATGAGATTAATACAGAAATACACACGCTTTTGAGAGAGACACCACATCAACACAGATCTTATAAACTCGCTGTCAAGCAGCCATAAGCCTCTGAGGTCTAAAGGGCGCAGGGTGCTCGCTATCAGGGAGTTCACCCAGCTCAGCAAGGCTGTGGGTTAGCTCAGGCAGGGAGGGTCGGCGCTTCCGTGCTGTGCCTTCGATAAGCAGCCAAGTAACTCAGCTAGCTGGGAAGGTGTGCTGCTGCATGGCCAAGGGATTGGGTCAACCAATGCACGGGCATCTACCCACCCTGTGCAAAAGGACACTGAGACAGGATTTGTCTTGATCAATTCTACAAGACAAAGTTTGGGAGACGGCAGAGAGGCGCTAAGGGATGCCCTGACCCCAACCCCCGGGATGCTGCACTGGGAGCTCAGAGCCTCCTGCCTGCACCACGGCAATGCCCAGAGGACAGCTAAGCCTGCTGAGAACCTTCCTCTAGGGTATGAAGAGATAAAAGATTCCAGTACAACGCCAGACAAAGTGGAACGCCACTTACAAAGGTGATCTCAGTTCCACACAGCCTACGTTATTTATTCAGACAGGAGGTACCTGGCACATCTCTCCAACCTCCTGCAAGCACCACTGCCACCACAGGTCGGGGATGGTCTACGGGGCAACCAGAGGAACTGCTGGGTAGCTCTTGGGAGTCGCACGGGACAAAGAGAGGTTACCAAGAAAGCACCGCCGCTCCCGAGCTCCCCCAGAACACAGTTAGGTCTGTGCGCGAGCTCCCAGCGCACCAGCCCGTGGCAACAGCCCGCTACCCGAGCACAGAGGCCGGAGGTCGCTCCCAGCCCTCCACGCACGCAGGGCCGCATCTCCCCCGACCACCCCAGCAGCTCCCCGCTCCCCACAAACGTCGCGTCACCTCCAGCCCCGCAAGACGAGAACCCAACACCGGCCCTCCCCAGCGGTCCCACCGCCGCCCGCGGTTCGCTCCCTCAGGCCCAGGAGCCTGGCACCGTACCGGAAGAGACACTCACCCCGGCGGAGGCGGCCGCATACCGGGCGCCAACGCAGCCCCCGGGGGAAGGACCACGACCCCGCGCCACTGCGCCCCCGCCACATGCCTCGGCCGCGCCCCGCCCCACTACCGCATCTGTCCCCGCCCCCCCTCCTCTTCCCATTGGCCTGTCGGCCTCTAGCCCCGCCCCCTCTTGGCCACGACCACGCCTCTCCCCCTAGCCACGCCCCCTACGGCTGCGGAGGGAGGAGCCTCCGGGTGCGCAGGCGGGGCGGCTCGCCCCGGAAACAACGAGCGGAGAGAGCCACGCGCCTGCGGAAGTGACGTCGGCAGGGGTGTAGTGGGTGGCAGCCGGCTGCCAGCGCCCGGGCTGTGCCTGCACGGGGACGTATATAGGCGGTGTGTGAGCAGCGCTGCAGTGTGCAGTCGGCACTGTGACGTGGCACGAGCACAGCTTCCTCTGAGCTATAGGTGCTCGATTTAGAGCTGTCTTCCTCCTGCATTCGGCGCCTTCGGGTTCTTTCCAGATGGTACCATCTTCAAAAAGCGGCGCAGGGGTCAGCGATGTGTACGGAGGCACAGTCCGTATTGCAGTGTGCTTTGTGCACTGTTTGTGCCGTTGATCAAGTGAAGAAGGAGCCTCTGCTGCCTCAAATCATATTCTGATTTCAGCTGCTAATTGTCATAAATGACAGTGATGCTGAAATCATTCACGCATTCTGATGTAATTTTAGAACACAAATTTTCTTTTATAAGTGAGCAGTGAGGAGGAGGAGTTGATACTCTGATCCAACAGATAATTAAAAACGGACAAAATGCAGAGCTCCGCATTAGGGATCAATTTAAAGCATGTCTGCCTGCATCTATTGTATAGACAAATCATTCCATCTTCTGTGTAAGGTACTGACATAAACTGAAATATTCCTTCCTCTCCTTTCCAGGGAAGGAGGAAGGAAGGAAGAAGCTCAGCTATTCAGGAGAATTAGAAGAGACAGCTGAAACTGGGGGAAGGACTGTGTGCTGTAGAACAGATTATCTGACAGGACCAAGCACAGTGATGGAGCAAAAGCAGGGCAGCACATAGCCTCTAGGGTTGGTGTAGTGGGGAACAAGAGCATTTCTCATAGAAACAGTCTCGAGGAAGGGGGGGGGGAAGAAAGAAAGGAAGAAAGAAAGAACATATGGAGAAGGCCAGAAGTGGAATAGGAAAATACAGGTACTAAAGAAAAGCTGTGATCATGCAAACAAAGAGAACGTCGTGTCATGAGCGTGCCCTGCTCACCTCTCTCCCTGAGATGCACAGGGCATGTCTGCTGCTGCTCAGGCTGTTTCCTTGAAGCATCACAGAGGACATCATTTTGAAAGGTGTTTAAAGATCTTTGCAACTTTATGTGCCCCTTGTGAAAGGCTGGGGTGCTGAGACATGCTGGCGATAGCAAGTTTTCACAGCATATAAATGAGGGCTAAGCCACTCCTGATTTTTCCGTTGGTTAGTATTTATTATAGATTGTCAGGAGAGCAGAGATTATGGGATGTACTGAAATGCTATCAGAGAGGATTGGGCTAAAGGTGCAGGAAGGAAGACTTTAGGATCCTTGTTTAAACAGACATGGCTCCAATACAGTCAAGTAATGTCCCAGACATTAACCCATTCAGGGTTTTGCACTGACTGAGAGAGAACAAAGAGCAGTTCTGTGTTTAAGAAATAAAAATATTCTTTTTTTTTTTTTTCAGAACAGATGGTGATTGGGATCAGGAGTATTTGCTTTTCTGAATTACTCAAATAAACTTCAGGTGAGGCAATGCAAAAAATGGTCATGCATTTCTTATTACATCTAAGAAGAGGTGGATTTACATCCCTTCAAACATGTGGAAGGCTAAACCTGCCTGCTCTACACTATGGCCCCTTTAGCACGGTGCCAAGGCAGACCCATGGTCTGCAGGAGGAGAGCTGTTCCTTAGGGGCACGAGGACCACCTCTCCAACTCTGTGTGTTATGTAAAAGCTCTTGTACCAGAGTTTAACCTGCTGTGGGCCACATTCCCTTCTGGTGTAACTCCAGTCAAATTATCCAGAAACTTCTTTAGCCTGCTGTCATTTTTTATTTTTTCCCCATAACCATGTTTGCACAGAGGACATGCCTCTGCCAACTCTCAGGCAGCAATTAGGGAAGAGACTGGATAGAACTGTTGACAATATGTTTGCAGAGTCCTAAATACCATTGAATATGATCTGTAAATATTTACACTTGGAGGAAGAGATTTGCTCTTTGCATAGTTTTCATGTTGGCATCTGCTAGGCTGAGTAAATGACTAATGAAAATCACATTGTGAGGGGAGGAAAAAAAGCCCATACTGATGCTTTGGAGTTCCTTTCTGGTCTTGCATCTTGCACTGCCCTGCTTTCAGTCCCACCAAATTGTGAGTCTTGCCAGCTCTTGCAGCTGGGTTTTTTCAGAACCTTCTGGCTTCCTCAGTCAAGAGGAATGAGAGTCTTGACTGTCATTTCAAAATGGATTTGGTGTTTGCAGGGAAATGTGAAAGTTTGTAACAAGCGTCCCTGCAAGTGGAAATGTAGATAAGCAAATTGCAATTTCAGTGAGCTAACTCCCTCCTATCTGAGCATAGGGGTTTCCATCCACTGCAAGCAGCTACCTAAAAGTCAAATTCCGTAATTAATATTCCATAATTAAAATTCCAAGTACTCTTCATAAACTTATTTTAAAGCCAAGTTTCTCATGTAGTACCATGTTTGTAGCAATGTTAACCTAATTAAAGAATTGGTCACGGTTACAGAGCATCCAAATGATTGCATTTCGAGCTATTACGAAGAATTATATATGTGCAAACAGCTAGAAAAGATTGGCTCTGTGCATTCACTGAACTATGGGTATAACATTACTCACAGCCCATCAGGATGCTCCAGTTATGTTCAAACTCCATTGTCCCACTGGCATCATGTTACTGCAGCTTCATCATGAAAAATGGATCTCATGCTCTGCCAGAAGTCCTGCCTTTCTGAAGCCATGGCAGTCCCTGAAGAACAAGTGAAAGTATGCATTAACTCCTCACAGCTCAGAAGCAGCACGGAAGATAGTTCTAGCAGCGCATTATCAGACACGTATTGAACCTGACACGTGACACAGTTTGCTGTAACATCCAGTACCCAACCAGCACACTCGGCACTGACTAGCATTGCTTCCACATGCAGTTCCTTGCAAGGCCCATTGCCTTTGATAGAGATAAAGAGAAATGTGGGCCAAAGGTGGAGGAAGCCCGGGCTCACAATAGTCAGGGACTGTGTGAGAGGTAGGGCAGAAATGGAGTGCTCACCAACTTAAAATGAGGCCCAGGGAGCCCACAATGCCTGGTGTTTTGTTTTTCCAGCACAGCCTTTGGGCTGTGGCATAAGACAGAAGATTCTAACCACAGTCCTATGACATTACACTGCTACCACACTGCAACCTGAAAAATCTCTTAGCTGAGTACAGAAGAATGGCTCACCCATGGCATGGCAATCCAAAGCAGACAGGCTTTGCCTTTATTGATGGCACTGGAAAGGAGAAGGGACATGTTTTCAATGTGTAAACTGATGAATTCTCCATAAAGGAAAGCAAAACACGACCGATCAATACAACCTGCCTTGTCCACACTGGGATTTTAAGCACATCTTTCCTTCTGGGATTGCTGTGGCCATACATGGAAGTAGAACGGTTGGGAGAGAAGCTGAACAGAAGTGCCATGACAGAGGTATAGCTAAGTTTTCACGAGAACTGCTGTTGACCTGGTTTCTGCTCTGCTGTGTTTAGCTCATCCATAAGGACTTCTGAGTCATGCCAGAATGCTATGCACTAGCTATGCGCTTTGTTGAAGGAATGCCCAAGTGATGCAAAGGGTGTTCTGGGGAAGAAGAGGCAATCCCGTCAGAAAGCAAAGCTGGAAGAGCAACATAAGCAAAAATCTGAACAATAAGAAACGTGGTTGCTGAGAGGGGTGGCAGAGAACAGGGAGAATCCAGCCAGAAGGAGAAACAAAGTAATGAGAGTAGTCACCAAATCCCATCCTTGCCTAGAGCCCTTCTGAGAGGAGTTTTGACTTGGAAGGATTAGAGAGTGCTTAAAAGTAATAACGTGGAACTTAAGCCTAGATCCTTTGTGCTGAAAGGTGGGTTTGTCCTGCTAGAAGAGGAGAGCTGTGAGAAGGAATTGAGCTCCCTCTCCAATCAAATAGCAAGCTTTGCACGTCACCTGATTTGGAGTGTAATGTATTCAAGTGAAAATGTGTTTCCTGCTTTGAACCTCCTCCTCACACCACAGAACAGGATCTTAATCCTATGCCAAGAGCACCTGAGGATTTTGTGCTGCTGAAGCTGGGGCTGACTGAATGCTCTGTAAACAGTGCTGCAGAGGTTTTGCTTTTTCCAGTCTGTGTGTGTGCAGACAAGGCATTTGCTGATGAATTTTGAATTGTTTTCTCTCTGCTCCCTGCCTTAACAGTGGCATCCATTGAACCACCAGCGTTCTGGCCTTAAAGACACTGTAGCTACTTGCGTAACTCAAAGACACAAAGATTATTCCAGCAAGGCCTGGCAGTGCTGCTGCTAGCCTCATGTCTAGTGGCATTTTTACAAGACACCATTCTTACCGCCATCTTTCCACCTCAGGCTTTATCATTTTTATACTAAAAAACAAGGTGAGCAGAAATTTGTACAGATTAACTCAGCATGGAGTGCGGTGCTAAAAAAAACCAAGTTATTTTAAAACAAACCTTTTGACTGAATTCAGACAAGCTCTAAGGCTGTATTAACAAGCCTACAGAGTCTGTAGTTGTTGGGTTGTTTTTTTTTTCTTTGTACTGCTATTTAAAACAAATAAATAAAGCAACCCAAACAAATCACACCCAGTCTGAACAGTGGAGGAAGAATGGGGTAGCTGCTCCAATGACATAGCACCAGCATCCACACCTTCTTCTTTTTAGATGGGGGACAGTGCAGTGCCAGCAGAAGACAAGGAACAGCATTGTGCAGTGCCTTTGTCCTGCTGCTGACATCAGATACTGCCAGTGCAAGAGAGGGTGGTTAACCAGTAGTGTACTTTCTGGCAACTGTTTGGGAAAGTAATCTGTTTCACATTAACGGAGCTGATTGTGGATTTTCCCCTGCCACGTGGGGGATATGTCCCAGGCAAGGAGAGATTCGGAAACTACCCTGGGGCTGGCAGGGGAAAGGGCAGCAGGAGGAAGCAGTTATGGGGGCAGTGCCAGGTGCCCCAACAGACATTTCTCACTGGCCTGCCAGAGCTCTGTTGATTCTCCAGCCTTCATCTAGGAAATCCCAGGGCTGCTAAAAGAGTCAAAGAAGGCGTGGGATGGTAGAAGCTGGTTGCACAAACACCCTTGGGGAGCAGAACTGACTGGAAAGCAGGCAGACAAGGAGGGGCACTTACACATCCAAGGGTGGTTCAGGGACCAGCTCCCTTTTCAAGACCTTGTGAGGAAACAGAGAAGGGTTAAAGCTTCTTCCCTTCACTGCTTCTCCCCCCCCCCCCCCCTTTTTTTTTTTCTGCTTGATTAACCTACTGCAGTCATGTCAGCCAAAATTAGCATCTTTGATAGAAGCTGGCCCTCACACCACTTTGATGACAGCAGAATGAAACCAAAGGAGGGGCAGAGCTGAACTCGGTCCCTAATGCCCCGACAACAGCACTCACTCAGATCACTTCAGGCTTTCTTCCATGTTCTCTTCCACACTCATCCCCAGCGCAGAAGCAGAACAGCAACGTTCAAACCATGCATGTGCCACCTCACATCTACAGCTGAGGGGCACTGGCCCTCCTGCTAGCGTCAGCCGCTGGGGAACGTACCCCACATCGTACAGTGCTTCACACTGGGGCTGAGCCTCCCTCAGCTGGAGGAGGTTGGTCACCACCGATGGCCTCTTGGCAGTCTCACCGGTAGATGGCAATACGGAGACAGAGAAACACACCCGTAACACACAGAGGCAGGAAGAGGTGCTGGGTGTAGAGTGTGAAGGAGCGGAGGCGATGCTGGGCAATTTTGCGGGGCTTCCACCCCTCCTGCCCCGCCAGAGTGACTCCTGTTCTTCTCCTACCCTGAAATCACGCCTCTAGACAGCACTAGGGAGAAAAAAAAAACACGAAAGAAAACAAGACTCTCTCTCAAATAATAAGACGTCCGTGTCCCTAAATCATCAATGGGCAAGTATTTGCCCTTCTTTGCTTCACGTGCTTTATTTTCTTTAAGATAACAGGCTGAAAGCGAATGCCAAAGCACTGCCTAACACAACAGCAAACTACAAAGTTTGCAAGTGCCTACATTAATGGAACAAAACAAAATATCAGTTGCTCTATATATGCAGCCTACGTTTCGCTTCCTAAATGATAGGAAAATGTATGTTCTTATATTGGAAGACAGTCCTAAATATGTATTCACTATAACAGAAATCACCATCTGTCAGCTTCTGTGCTGAGGACATCACAGCCTCCCTTCAAAACAGAAAACAACAACTGCTTGGCAAACACTGAATCATGTCAACCCTACTTGTTCTGCTTGTCCAGCCCTCTAATGCAGTTTGCATACATGCAGAGACCAGCCCATCAGAGCTCTTTCCATGGTCACTTCTTTATTCGTGTGGGGCACTCCTGTCTCTGTGCTCTTTCTGTTTATATCCAGGTTTAAACTGGATTTGAAATTGCTGGTCCTATTGGCTCCTTGCCTGGAGGGTTTTAGCTCTACCATTCCAGCCCAAAACCCCTGCCAGCCTGGAAGGGGAGGTCTGTTGTAGCAACGTAGACCAGTCATGCCTAAACTTTTTGATTGCATGCTGCCATCAGTAAAAACTTTTGAGTATGCACTCTGCCCCAAAATATGTATATTTATCTGTTTATACATTCTATACATGTACACCCAATATTCTAATATTTTCTTCCTGCACCCCAATGGATTGTCTTCTGCACCTCCTGGGGTATCCGTACCATACTTTGAAGACCACTGATCTCTACAACAATTCTTCCTGCCTGGTGCTCTGGGCTGACCCTTTTTGTAATCTCTCTGTTCTAAATTAGAAGTGTGGAAACTCTTCTGTACAGGTTTGCTCTTCAGCAGTGCCACTGGCTTGCTCAAAGGGTATTTGCTAGAGGTGAGAGGGAAACCTCTAAAGAGAGAAGTAAGAGTCTTCAGGTATGGGGAGGAGAGAGGAAAGAAGAGTTTAAGCAGAAGCTGTTGAACAGTTCCATAAGAAGTATTCTTGCAGCAGCTCCACCAAGTCTCAGAAGAACACTGTGGTACTCAGACTAATTCTGTTTTAAGGAAGGTAAAAGATGACAGAGAGGGAAAAAAGGAAAGCAAATAATAATAATAATGCTCTACATCCAACAGCTGTGCCCAGGAGTAGTGCCATACTCCCAGGTGAGGTCCTGCAAAATGTCTTACAGACTACAGGGGAGTATCTGCCACCACTCAAATATGGCAGGGTCTGGATTACTTAGCCATAAGCCCACTTAATCAAAATACTTTCTAATACAACCATGTGGAAGGACAAACACCATGAAATAAAGAGTTTTGTTCCAAGCTGACAAGAGGTTTGAAGCAGAGAAAGGCACAGGATGCGTCTTGGACAGGGATATGGTAAATGTGATAAAAGCTGAACACAAACACAGAGAGCCTTCCAAAAGCCTTAGTAAAAACAGCTAATACAACTCTGGGGAGCATTAACAGGGGAAGAGTGAGGACTGATGTGATTTTATCTTCTACATACAGCATTGCTGAGGTCCATAATAAAACGCTATGGCGTCTTCTATTCCTGTTTTTATGAAGAATGTTGACTAACTGTAGTCAGCTGTATTCTCTGTTGGCATAGAAGAAAAACTCTTTTTTATCAGGTACTAAGAACAAGCTTTGCGCTGGCAGAAGCTGTATGGATTGATTACTCTAAAGGGATGAAGGAATGGGACACAGAACCAGCAAATCAAACAAGGCTTCTTTTCTTTCCTTTTACCCTCGTGACTTTTCCTTATTTAAAGGGAAAAAAAACCCAAACCACCAAGTAAGTGACTAGTCTCTCTATTTCCCTAGCTCCTTTTCTTGCAAATAATAATCCAGTTCAGCAGCTGTTAGGTCCTTGGGGCCAGTAACCTTAGCCAGGCATTTCATGCCAAGAGACAAAGAGCAGCAGGTGAGGCGGTAGCAGGTGGTGCTACTGTCTTGGGAGCTCATATCAAAGGTCTGTACACCCTACAATTGTCTATAGGGAGAGCACAGGAAGAGGAATCTGGGAATTATTCATGGCTGGTAACCAGCAATTGTATTCAGAGTCCAGAGATATATCTGTACATTTGTCTCCTCTTAGGTACCTTCCAAGTATTCCATCAACAGTGAGAAATACAAGAGGACTTGACATCTCTGGTATTGCAAAAGCACAGAAACAAAAATACATAGTCACATCAGGAAAGAAAAACCCTTAAGCAAACAAATATACTCGCAGGCTTCTTTTCTCTGTCAGTATGAAGCAGTGTGGACAAATGCCACTCCTTTGATCTTTTGGCCATCAGAAAGAACTCAAGCATCAGAAGTCTCATCACTAATTCTGTCCATACAAAATGTTCACAGCTGTTGGCACAGGAAACAATGCGAACAAACCACTGACACTGCACGAGGTCCTTAGTTCCACCCCATCTGAGGCTTTCAGCATGCTGTTTGAATTATAAGGATTGGGTGCAGTCCTTATAAAACTGGAGTGGTTGCGTAACGCACTGAGTAACAACACAGCATACTGAAAATACCTGTCTGTGCTGGCACAATATTAACAGAATGAGTGAGATATATGGCCCTCCATTCATTAATGACTAAGCGCAGCAATTGTTTGTCACTACATCACTTGAGCTACGTCAGATCTGAAGCAGACCAAGCAAGTTAGAAAATACTTCACACAGCCTGCACAGGTACCAAAAATGCTAGATAAAACTCCCTGGATTTTTAACAGATTACAAACCATTTTTAGTAGTTTTGAAACTTACCTGTAGTAGAATACGATCTCTGGTGATTTTAATAGACTGGAGTGCAGAAGAGGAAATGAAAGCTCCTGCGAGAGAGGGCCGGCACCCTTCAAAGTCCCTATCACAGATCATGTTCATGCATCACTACCATGGGTCACAGCTTTCCCTTTGAAAGGACTAGAGCCTCTGCAAGAGGCAGGGAAAACACTGTGCTCACTGGGTATCTTCCACAGAGAAAGGCATTGCTCAGATCCTGTGCTTACTCCAATGATGTCCGTTCCTTTACAAGGCTGCAGGAGCAGCAAGTGTGCTTCAGGGGCGATCTCAGTTGTAAAACCTCAACCAGCTGCTATAGACTTTATCTTTTGAAAGCAGCATAATAGGGCAGTTCTGGGCATAAATCCAATATGATGTAGTTCTGACTCTGGAGGTTTCTCTTTTTTTCTTACGGAGGCTACCTTCACCTTGAGAGCACTGGGAGGGGCAGAGTGATGGAAACACAGTGGTGAGATTCCCACGACCTCCAGTCCAGCCTGGCCACTGTTTTCCTTCGGGTACCTTTACCATGCCATGCTTCTTGCAGCCCCAGCAGTGCTGAAATAGTGCAATGCTGAATTTGCATGTAATTTTATATCATGAGAGAAGAGGATACAGTAGATACCAAAACCTATCACATGACACCCTGAGCGATGCACAGGACTTGGACTAGGAATCAAATTCAGTCAAGTAGCTCTGCTCTGTGGTATTGTGAAGATAACTGCCTACATATAAGGTTTTTGGAACAGTTTGTGGCCCCCTCAGGCCCATGGATGACTTTGCTAATACAGCTGCCACAGTAAATACTGTAATATTTCCAGATATTAGCAAAACAGTTTAATTTGTACCCACTACACCAATTCAAAACTCAGTGGATCTGAGTTTAGTTCCCAACACTGCTGCCGACTTCTTTTGTAATCTTCCACTCACCTTTCATGCCAAGCATTTCAAAGGGATCAGAGACTCCAGCTGCCAGTTAAAGATACCTCCAACATGCCTGGTTCTCAGAGAATGGGCACTCAATACAAACACAACAAAGTGTATTGGGGCCACCTCACTGTGCCCCAGCTCTCTGTGCTTCCCCCACCTGCTCACCATCTCACGTCTTTATACCATAAGATTTCCAAGGCAAAGAATTTTCACAGCAAGATCCTCCTTCAGCTTGGAGCCTCGGAGTCCAGCTGATTAGCACATTTAGTAACAAAGGTAAGAGTTTTAAAAGGGCTGTAGAGCCTCTTAGCCAACACAAACAGTCTGTCACCATGGATGGCCGATAAACCTAAACTGACCGATTGCTAAATAATTCTCAATTCAGCTGACTGTACAATTCTCTCTACCCTGGGATTTCAGTCACACTGCGTAACAGGACAGCACTCCCTGCTGCCAAGACCAGCTCCACAGTTGCCCACCCACTGAGCACCAGAAAGGGTGAGTTATTATCTAAAGTTGTATTGGGAACTACTTTCAGGCTGCAGAATTATCACCTGCTGACATCACTGCAGAGCATGGCATTATTCAGCCTCCTCTCTGACTTCTGCTAGCTTGACGTCGACAGCTTGCTAGCTGCCAGCAGACATTGCTCATCACATAAGAATTAAAATTGTTGTTGGCCATATTTTTCCAGCTGGGCTTTCAGACTGGTTTCACTTTGCCAATGGTTTGCAGCATTAGGCAAGTGAGCATACATGAAAGGGAAGTGAAAAGGCATGGAGGCCCTTCCACGGGGCTGAACAAAGAGCAGCAACTTCAGCCTAGAATGGGCTCCCCTCTACCTCCAGGTAGTGCAACCAGATGCTGCTCCCACACCTCAGCAGCCCCATTGGGAAGCAACCCTTTGTACAAATGCCATCATACTTCCTAACCCTCTGCAGACACCTAAGGCTTGAAGTCACTTAATGAAATCTCCAGCCAGGCTCTCAGCTGGCTCCTTCCAACCAAGTTTTCCCATCTCCACTCCATAAGGCTCCAGTCCTTCACAATCAAGGCACAGCTGAGCTAAGCCTTTTATTGCTCTCTCTGCATCCAACAAATTGTGTAGGTAGAGCAGAGCAGTGATTTGATCCCTAACTAATGCTCTCTTGGTTAGAAAAAATCAGTACACAAATTACAGTTGGTAGCTAACCCACACTTTGACAACTGCACTCACTGCCCTAGCAGGGCTAAGAGCGCCAAAGCCAACAGTGATATAAAAGTCCTATTGTGCTCTCAGAAATAATTCCTTTTCCCATTGCAGCTCATGTCCTGATGCCTTTGTCAGTCCATGGGGTCACTTCATATTCCGTCCAAACCTGGTGCTGTTTTTACAGCTGTTTCTGCCTGACTCTGGCAATATTCATGCATGGCCATGCATTTCAGATACATAATGCAGCATGCCTGTATGCACTAGAGGTTGCTGGTTCCTGCCAATGCCAACCCCTATGGGATTATTCAAGGGTAAAATAGCTGAAAGTTTGACCTCTAAACTATGATCATTTCAATTTCCAAGTGAACCTTTCAAAGCGTTTCTTCTGATTTGGGGGTGACAAATGGTCTGCTCCCATCCTCTGTCTTCCCAGACACTGAAGGAAACATTAATGGATAGGTCAGGTTCAGAATTCACCTTGCAGGTGAGCTGAGTCAGCAGCAATGCAAAAAAACCCATGTTCCAGCTCAGCTAGCAAGGTCTCCTCCTCAGGGCTGGACCGCAGTGGCTGCCAAAGGAGAACAGAAGGGCTTGAAGGGCTCCAGCAGTACTGTCTGGACTCACCCTTTGCCAGCCAGCCTCCTCCTTCTTTGCTATTCACTAGTGTGGATTTAGCATCAGTTGACAGAGAAATGAGCAAAATGTGCAAGGTCAGAGATTCCTGGATTTCTCATGATCTCATACCTGCAGGGTTTTCTCGGCTGTAATCTCAGGTGTAATCAGTTGCTCCTGGAACCATTCCTTTTAGTGCTGTGTTACAGGTAATTACTGCCCCTCTTAAGGCAGGGAGCTTTCACTGATGAAAATAGCCACAGCAACAGACTACCTTCCAGACAGCTCAGATTGCAGTGTTGGCTGCTGGATTAGGAAGGACAACTGACTGCTGGAAATCTCTGCATAAACAGAGGCTCCTTGTGGGTGAATAATGTATAGAGGAACATGCAGGTTCTTTCGTTGCAAACTGGTCTGTGTTTACACATGAAATTTAGGAGGCAAGATAGCTCCCTGCCTAGAAAACATTCCAGGCCTCCAAACCTACATCTTGCCCTCATTTTATAACTACTACAATAAATGGCAGAATGTCTTCTTTCCCTTTAAAAGTTACCATGGGAAATAATGACTAACTCTTTATATGTATATCTAAAGTACCTGGACCTAACAAATTCACATCTTACACTTGAGTTTGCAGTCCATCTCTATCAGCTGGAAACTGATTCATCACTGCAGGACTCCACCGGTTGAATTAAAGGCCCTATCACTGAATGATACATGAATGAATCAGAGCTCTCGTACCACACGAGTGGTACGTGGGTTTGCAAACATGGCCTCGGTTACGCTGCAGACAGAAAATGTCCACTTGGCACCATCAGGAGTGCCAGTGCAGGACAGGTGAATGCAGGGTCTGCTCAGACCTCAGACAAACATAGAGCAGGGAAGCATCTGCCAAGGACACGCAAGAGAGAAAACAAATGAGTCTGCAGGATTTTAGAGAGTGTGAGAAGGAAATGGGAGGCAGAAGGGGAAGAACGCCAAACCTTATGTAAGTGTGGTGGCTCACAAACTGCTGTGAGAGAAATTTTCTCCTGGAGGATGCCCCAAGTTTTGCTTTTCTGGGGTGGGAGTGGGGGAGAGACGTGGTATTTATGGACAAAAAATCCCACACCATGTAAAGGCAGCAGATACTTGGCTTCAAAGCAAAAAGGAAGGATTGGGCAGGAAAAGGCATCACTGGTTTGCTGACATTTCCCACCTCATCTGTCATCCTTTGCTGATTCCTGCTGACATAAGTCCAGTCCAAAGATGATTAAACAGTTCCCAAAGGGTGCAGTGGACTCCTGATAAAAGACGGCAGAGTGAGAGATGCTGAAACCTCCCTTTGGGAAGGGACAGGCCTCCCTCTTCCCCTGCCTTTATTGTGGTATTACCACAGGGCAACATTTCTCCTCCAGAACTTTGCTTTCTTCCCCCTCCTCAACATACCAACAGCAGGTGTCCGCCACGCATCTCTCTCTCCCCACAGCTTCCTGCTCTCGTTGTGACAGCTCAGCTCAGAGCTCCCTCATGCTGATGCTGCTCAGCAGCACTGCAAGCAGGGGAGGAGCAGCACAGGCTGCTGAGGTATCTGCAGCGCATCCCCTTCTGTCCTGGATGTGGCAGTGCCCAGCAGAGAAGGCTGCACTCTGTGCAGAGGGACAAGAAGTGGAGGCTCTACAGAGGGGTAGAAAGCCCTCCTTTGCAAATATTTCCTTGCTTGGGATACACTGCAGACGTGGAACAGACTGGCTCCATTCACATATTGGTGTTCAGGTGCAAATGGGAGTATTTCAGAGCAAGAGCTAGAGTGATCCAGATGGGGAAGACACTACAAGCAGTTCCCGAGTCTGCTTGCAAACCACCACAGAGCATTTTGGAGAGCCAGCACTCGCATTCCTGCAAACTGAGGGCTGAAGGATCCAGGGACCACCTTTAAAGGACAGCTTCCGTGGCATGTGCCACAGCAGCATGGGCATCCCTCATCCTGTGGGGCTTCTGCCACAGCTCCTCTCTTCTATCTCCCTTAGATCATTAATTGCAGATGCTTCAAGCTTTCAGTGCTGCATTCTGCCTTGCTGTTTGGTACCACCTGTCATTGTATCTGCCACAGTCTTGTCATTACTCATCTCTTTTTCTCCTTCCAACTCTACCACTACAGAAGTGGTGGCATTCATGCAGCACCTGGGTTTGTCCCAAGCTGCACACGCTCTGGCCAGAACAAGAGCAGAGCAGGAGGTGCAGCAGTGCAGGGGTTAAGCTGTTCTGTGTGCTGAGGCTGGGCAGGCAGGCACAGTGAATCTCTCCCCTTCCACCTTCTCCAGTGAAATAATCAGCACATTTTAGCCCCATGGGCACGCAGAGGGGGTCCAGCTGCTCTTGTGCAGGCAGTAGCATCCTCTAAGCTGCTGGGGACTGGCTGTCTGAAGGAATTATCTCCAGGGCCCTATCAGGAGTTGAAGAATAAAATTTAAAGAACAAAAAGGCAGAGGGAAAGCAGAGAGGTGCAGCCTGCTCCTGCGTCATTTAAAACGGAGACCACAGTCTCACTGTTTGTACCTCCATAAGCTCTCAAGCAGCATTTTGGAGAGAGCAGGGGTTGTTTTCCAAAAGCTCTGACTTCAATAAATAAATAAAATATTAAAAAATACTCATCTCTGTGGAGAAGAGTAGAGCACAGCTGAACATCCCCCTGCTTCAAACTGAATTCCCAAAGGGTGGCTCAGGAGATAGGTAGCAGGTAAAACATGGACAGAAAAACTGCATTTTTCAGCATCAGGTCACTGCAAGCAGTGAGATGTGATGGGATTTGATCTGCCTCACTGGCCTGGCAACCAGCCAGCCTAGGATAAGGCAAGAGATGTTGTGGTTTCACAGTGCTAGTAGCTTCCTTTTCTCTGAAAGAGTCTAGCAGTTGCAAGACTAGAGAGAAGTATCTGCCTGGGTACCTCCATCTCTTTTCCTTTACACCATCAAATTCCAAAATCAGCTGTTTCAAGGGAAGAGAGGAGACACGGAGTCTTCCACCGAAGCACTCCATGTTGACTGACTGCAGTGATCAGAGTACACAATCTGCCGCCTTCCACCATCCTATGCCTGTTGACATGAGTTAAGCGGTTTGAGATGGTATGGGAGAAATTAGCAGAGATAACTAACCACTGCCTCCTCTGATACAAAAGTTCAGCAGGCTCAAATGAAGATAACAGGTGGCAGATTCAACATGTTCAGAATGGGCAATGAAGCTGCAGAACCGCCCACGTCAGGATGTGGTGGATGCTGGACAGGAAAGACTACACGGGTTCAAGGAAGACAAATCCACCAGGACAGAGATGCTACACTTGCCTCGGGCAGTTCCTAAACCATGCATTCTTTGAGACTGCAAAAATGCTGAGAAGTTTGAATCTAGGCATGCTCTGCTCTTATGCTCCACTTTAGGTGTTTGTGATTGTCCATTGTAAGACACAGGAGAGGAAGTCACTGTACTCAAGAGTGATTTGCAGCACTGTGACAGAGCCCCGAGGACATCCATGGGCCTTAATCACTTTAACCAGCCTCACCTGGGACCCAAAACATCTGCCCATGGGCCCAGGAACCTCTATTTCACTTCATCCTTGGTGATTCTCTCCTGGCCTTATATATGCCATAGGCATAGATAACTGCTCTCATATATCTTCCTCAGTTGTTTGGTTTTCCTGGATTGATCTCAGATCTGATTTGATGCCTTACATTTACTCAATGATAACTGATCATTGCTGGGACTCACTGCTGTTACCATTCCTGCACCGCTCACCCAGCTCAGGAACTTTGGGATTGTGCCTGCTGTTGAAAGTGCTACAGCCCTGCATACACTTGAGACTTACAACCAACTGTAATGGGAGTATATATGCCAAGAGACTAGATTCCATCCTTTCTTAGCTCTGCTGGAGCTAGATGCTGCTGGCTTGCAGCAAAGCTGTGCTATTTCTTTGAGTGGGCACAAGGCAAAGCAACCAGTGACTGCCAGCCTTGCACCATAAAGCACAGGACATGAGAAAAGCCAGGGTGGTTTCTGAGGGCAACAGGCCTCTAAAGGGGAGAAGAGCCGCAGAGCTGAATCTACAGCAAGGTTTGGTCTTTCAGTCTGGCATGAGAAAAGGATCTGGGGGTGCTCGGCTGACCATGAGCCAGCAGTGTGCGGAGGTAGCCAAGAAGGCCAGCAGCATCCTATCAGCAGTAGTGCAGCCAGCAGGAGCAAGGAGGTGATTCTCTCCCTGTACTCAGCTGTGGTGGGGCTGCACCTCAAGTGCTGTGTTCAGTTGGGGGCACCCCAGTACAAGAAAGACATTGAGGCCCTGCAGCATGTTAGAGAAGGGCAATGGAGCTGTTCCAAAGTACAAGTTTTTCGGGGAAGTGCCTGAGGGAACTGGGATTGTTCGGTTTGGAGAAGATTGGAGGCTCAGGGGAGACCTTATCGCTCTCTACAATGACCTGTGAGGAGGTTGTAATGAGGTGGGGGTCGGCCTCCTCTCCTGGGTAACAGTGATAGAACAAGAGTGAATGGCCTCAAGTTACACTAGGGGAAGTTCAGGTTGGATATTAGGAAACATTTATTCTTAGAAACTGGTGGGGAGTTGGGACAGGCTGACCAGGGAGATAGTGCAGTCACCATCCCTGGAGGTGTTTCAGGAAAGGGTAGATGCAGTTCTTAGGGACATGGTTTAGTGGGCAATATTGGTGGTAGCTGGACAGGTAATAGATAATCTTAGAGATCTTTTCCAACCTTAATGATTCTATGATTCTGTGAGATGCTCTACAGGAAGACTGGGCACTAGTCCCACACTAGTTCTGCATTGGTTTGGGACACTTCACCAATGCTGGATTGCTTTAATTAGACCATTCAGCCAGGCAAGAGGATAAAACTGCATTTCTCACATAGGGATAGTGTTTACCAGAGGCAGCAGCTTTTTGTTTTGATTTCAGGCATCAACAGCACCCACAGATGTTCCTTTATCACCAGCAGGTCCCTGTATGTTGTGGATAGGTCTTGGAGCCTGTAATCTTGTCAGGACTTCCTGCTGTGTGCAACACAGCTGCTGGAACAGATCATCTTGCGGCTGTTTCAACTAATGCATTTAGCTTCACTAGTGCTTCCCTAAGACTGGCAGTCCTGCTTTTTTTCCTTTTTTCTTTTTTTTGAAGTCTGCTGCCAACTGACATCTCTGCTGAAGAGTTTTGGAAAGCTGAACACTTCTATTTTCCCTCCTGAACAGGGTCAGGAGCACTTGGAAAAGTCAAGGCCTTTACACCGAAGGTCATCAACAGGCACCACACAGCTGGGTGTTAGGTACTAGAGGAAGTCTTGGGTTAATCAGAGTAGAAAGGGCCCTCCAGACTGAAAGAAAGGATGGATATAGAGTGGGATGGCACTTTTCAGGGATATGCCCTGCTGCAGACGGAAGCAAAGGTTCCGTTGTCAGGGCCAGATCCTCAGTCTTTCCCTCGTGCCCAACCTGACAGGGAGTGCCTGTCCTGTCCTTGTCTCCATAGGGAGACCAGTCCTTGATGATCCAGCGCTGCACACTGCTGTTTGCACCCAAGGGGGTCCCCCAAGCCCACAGACACAGGACGTAGTGTTGCCCAGAGCTCAAAGCACCAGTTTCCAAAACATCAGGGAAAGGAGGATCAGACCTGGATCCTTTGGCACATACCAGTTGTTCCTCAGTGGCACGTGGCCACACACTGAGACTGCAGCAATGTAACTGAGCCTAAGTGCTGCAGGAGGCTTTGTCTTTTACGCTGTGTTCTCTGCTGCACCACTCACCTTGGGGAAAACGTTTGGAGAAAAGGACCAGCCACGCTTAATTCTTTCTACATAAACAGTGATCACCTGCTAGTGTACAAAAGGTATGTGTACAGAGAGAGGCTGAACTGCAGCCTAGGGAAAATGGATTAGGGCAGTTTAGATTTCCTTTCTGCTCTTTATACTCACGGACTGACAGCAGAAGACAGACACAATTGATAGCACACATGCCTGGACTCAGCCCCATAACAGGCCAGGATGGATGCTGCACCATTTACACTGCAGCAAACAGATGCATCTCCCTTGTGATTCCTTTCCAGGCTCCAGCTCAGCAGAGCTGCCTCAGCTTCTCTTTAAAAACAGAATAATGATATGCAAATAGCAACACCACCACACAGTATTTTCTAGCAGTTGGCACAGCAAACGGAAGCAGAGAAAGAGCTGAGGGGAGGGAATTGCTTGGCAAAGCACTGCTTGGTCAGGAAACGTCAGCTCATCAGAGGTTCCTGTGCTCTTACTGCGAATGATTCACTACTTGTCATCTCAAACTTTAGTCCTTGATCAGAGTCTGGGAAGGCAGGGAAGAGTGAGGGAAACTCCTGCACCAGAGGAGAAAACCGTTTCCCTGCCCCTTCTCCCCAGGGCTGATGGGCTCTGGCCGTCATCACCATTAACTCAACCACTACCTAAGATAAGGAAAGGGAATTAAAGGAAAGAGTCACCTTCCTGCCAGCAACATGGGAAATGTGGCAGAGCCCACTCTTCACGTGAGGGAAGTCAGTAAGTTTTCCAGATGTACCCTCCCACGGGTGTCCTCACCTCTCAGCAAAAACAATACCAGGAATAGAAAATGCCCTTAAAATATTAAAATGCCAAAAAAAGACAAGTGAAGCAATTAAGAAATAAATCTTACTAGTAGTGAATGTGGTGTCTTGGCAACATTCCTTTGAGATTCGCTCAGTAAAAGCGTTAAAAAGTTATAAGGTAAAGAAAGAAGAACTAGCTTTAAAGATTCAGTTTTATCAAGAATGAGCCAGGGAGCTGCCCACACAGTAGGTAAATCTTGTCACAGTCTAAGTAAGCTACTTCATCTAGGCTGAAGCTACAACAAGGAACCAGGCTCAGAATGATACTTCATGGCAAGTGATGCTCATGGTAACTTCCGAGTCAGTGCTTCTGTTCTTCACATGGTATTTAAGAGGAAGATTGGGTTGTCAGGACATGCAGCTCTGGAAAGAGATGTAAATCCATTCATGGATGAAGGCTGCCTGCACAATTTGGTGCACGTACTCCAGAGACCAGGCTATGCTCCCAGACAAGAGTCACAGGTCCTAGGGATCATAGCTTAGACATCTGGTTTGCTGCTTTGCAAAGGAAAAAGGAGTCGCTGCATGTGAGACTGGAATTTTACTGTTTTGTTGGAACAAGGAGGAGCAGTAAAGGCCAGTCCTGATTGTACATGACTGGAGTTATTACTGCTGCTGGCAAGACATAATGCATGTTCACTGGGTGTTTCTGCCAAGGAAGCACAGAGAGGAGGCACACAGCCAAGGCTGTGGCAGGGGCCCACTGCTTGGAGAATCCTAGATCCTGTGTACAAAGCTGGCAGAGACTTCCTTCCTCCAGAGAGCTCCCTGTGTCTCTGGTGAGTCCTAAGGACCTCGCATCGAGGAGGCAACATGCAGCTTCAGTTAAGCAAGAAAAACTCAGTAAGAGCATTGTGGTTAAACTACATCAGCAGTGTAGTCAGGCAAACATCTCGACAAAAAAGGCCAGACAAGTATGCCTGCTCCCAGAGGTGCACTCTGCTGATAAAGCAGTTTGCATGTTCTACAATACAAAAACCAAAGTGGTGAAACCAATTGCTGGCCTTCAGTCCAGGAAGAGGTCCAGCAGGTCTGGGCACGAAGTGGTTGTGAAAGGCTTGAGCCTGTGAGGGGAGCTGATCAGTGATCTGTATCTTTGCACAGTGATAAATTCCCAGCCTTAATGGCTTCAGGTTTGCTGACTGTTGTTAGATCATTGGTAATCTAAGAGGTGGTGACAGGCAATTTATTATGTTTGCAGCATGCCTTGCATTGTCGTTGTAATAAAAGTGAATATTAGTAATAAGACCAAGCCTTCCCTCAGGACCTCAGCACAGGAGGGTGGCAGATTTGTGTGATGTTCCTTTCTCACCTCTCACTTTCTCCTTTCTCCTTCTATCACTGCTTGAGCAAAAGAAGAATCTCCCTTAGCAGATTGCAGTATGGAACACGTGACAAAGAAGAGCAGTCTGGCCTCTCTGAGAAGCAGTGATCCAACTGTAAGCACACACATATATAGGTGCAAAGCTTTCTGCAGCTATTAAGTTACAAGGAGCACCTCACGTCATCTTATCAGAGTTCCCTTAGAAAGTTAAATGGTGCACACTTTATTTGTAATTGGATGCAAATTAAAATATCACTCATGAGAAGGCTGAAATCCTGGAAGGGTAGATTGCATGCATTAAACCTCAGGATCTGAATAATGTCAGAGGATATGTTGTTACTGTATTAGCATTTGCATCTGTCCTCTGCCACCCAGCGATATGAATAAATCAACCTCTTCCTCCATCCTGGAAAGTGAAAGGGGAGGAGTCAACATCTGCTGATGAGTGCATTTGAGTCATTCACAAACTGCTCAATCCAAAGTCTGAAAGGTAGGACAGCAGCAGATCAACCAGCCTGGGAGCGTGGACAGCCAGCCTAAGGCTACATCACATAGGGCATACAGCGACCAGTCTGCTCTGGCCTGCCACATCCTAAGCGGGTAGGGAAAAACAGTAGATCTGCCCTTGAATTCAGCTGTGAAGAGGTAGGCAGTGCAGGGAAAAAAGCCGCTTTCCTTGTGCTTGAAGCGAGGCGTTACCTGATGGAGATGGGCAATGATAAGATGCAGGTGTCACTCAGGGCTTCTAGATGGTCTTTGTAGCCAATAACCATCATCCTTCTGCCTCTGTCACACGTACACCAAAGGTGCTCCAAATCCACAGACATTGCATCCTCCTGCCTCAACCCTCTGGCTAGACTTGTCAGCTAAGATTTGCATCCAGCCCAGTGCAATCAGTCACCATCCTGATGCCAGAGGTTGTATTCTTCCATAACCGCTGGACTATGTCATGGAGGGTGGGATATCACTGCTGTGTTTTGATTCGCTTGGGAAGAGATGAGCAGGAATTGAGAAAAACATGGATGAGGAAGAAGAGAAAGACAATGTAACACAGGTTAACTGTCCTTCACTGGAAGCTGCAACAGAGGGGCAAGGCCCTTTACAAATATAAATTTAGCCCCAAAAGCCATGCAGGCAGCAGCTGTGCCCACGACTTCCCCATCCCATCCCACTGCTCATCCAGCCTTGGTTTTCCCACTGCTTTGCTCGAGAAGGTATTGGAAGCTGATGCTGCAGAGGCAGCTTCTAGAGCCTTAGCCCTTCTGTGCTCCATCAACATTAAATCAACACTGTATTGGCTTCTGCCAATGTGCTGCCATTGTTTCTCCTAGTTCAAGCACAGCACAGAGGCACTGTTACACCTGTACACCAAGACAGTCTGTGTCAGTGAATGGGAGCTGACAGGGAGGAGATGGGAATGAAGGATCAATATCACACAAGAGTCAGGCGTACAGATGGACCTGTTTACTTTGTTTTCCCTCCTGATGCACAGAGCAGACAGACAGAGAGGTGCCTGTTGCACTGCCTCTGTGGAACAACCATCAGCTAAGTCCTGAGCTTTTTCTAGAGAAAAATTAGTAAAATGGTGTTCGTGTCCTTCATTATACAAGCATTTAGGCTTGAGAAGAGGACGTAGCACCAGTAACAGCAAGTGGCTCATACTTACAGATGTCAGAGGCAAACAACAGATTTGCTCTAGTCAGCTTCATATAACAAATACAGCAGCTACAGACAGCTTTGCCTCCACAGTACCACCAGCTTTGTTCTTTTACCTGTATTATCTTTGCAGATTGCCTTTGCACTGCCAGCAGGGCAACACACAGCCCTTCTCTCTGAGCAGGATGTGTTCTCAGAGGCACTGTCAGTTTTCAAATTTGTGTCCTCCATTCTTTTCTGTCCAGAATTCCAAAGATTTAGGACTGACACTGCTTTGAGCCCTTATCTAGTACAACCAACAAATCCTATGGCTGTAATCAGTTTTGATAACTGAATAAATGTTGCTAGCTGAGTAAATTAACTAAATTTCAGTATCCCTACTGGATACTGGAACACCTGGGGACAGGAGCGTTCTCACTATCTACAAGGACATGAATAACACCTTAAAAACAAAGACCTAAGTCAGACCTGAAGTGCTACTACAAATCACGGGAAACAACTTTCCAGCGGTCTATCAGAAAACCAGCAGACAGATGCAGGCCGTGCTACAATCCCACGTTACACCTTATGGCATGATTGGAAGAGGTTGTTCACTCATCAAGTACAGTTGGTTCTTATCCTAGAGGAATTGCTGGGAAGTTTAGCCATTTAGAATCTTAACATTTTTATCCAGGATTTTGAATAAGCAGATAATTTTTCCACCTTTTTTTGGCATGGTATGTGAACCAGAACATGAGTTAATGCTCTGAAGATAATGTCTAGCCCTGGGCTAATTGTTAACACTGTTACAAAGAAAACTAAAGCAGAAAATGCCACTGCGGAAGAGCTGCAAAAATCACACTGCAATCCAAAAACTAGAAGGAGATGATTTTGCATAGCCCTGGGTTACTTCCACAGCTCTTTACCTTTCCCTATTGCTTCACGGAGATGCCAAATGTTATTATTTCATTCAAAGTTTTCAACTGGAAGGGTAAAATGTAGAGGGGTTGCTAGATACCAGTCTGCAAATGGTTCATAGGTATAAATAGGCTAGCAATAAAAAGAAAAAATACTTTCTAATATTCTTGCTAGCACTGAAACACCATTTCTAGAGATAGGCAGACATAAGGATTCCTTGGGCACTTACTTGTCTAATCTTAATGATGGTGTTGCACATGAAGAAGATCTGGACATTCCGAGAACAAGACGTGTGGGGTTTTGTGCTGGCTGCTTGAGAACCGACAGATCTTTCCTAAAGTTCCTCTGGAGTTACCTGGCTGCCTTCCCCAAGGAGGCACTGGTTATCTGAGCTGATCTCCTTTGTGTTATGAGCTTTTCTGAAACATTATACGTGATACCATATTTTGTGTGCTGTACTCAGAGCTTTTCTAGACTCTCTATGGTGGCAGTGCCAAGTTCTATTAAGGGGTTTGGGGTAAAACTCTGCTCTTATTTTATTTCTTCTGCTCTAAAGAGAGATGCCCTAGTGCACTGAGTTCTGGCAGTAGAGCAATCACACAGCTTCAGAAGGAGCTACACGGTTTTCAGCCTGAGCAAAGATGGTTCCAGTTAATCAATGGTTTCATTATCCAGAAGAGTTTAGAATGTCCTAACTCCTACTCCAGTCTAAAAGCTTTCATGGTTCCTGCATCATCTACTTGAAGATCTCAAAACAGTTCATTGTATTACCTCAAATACAGATAATTGCAAATTATCTTCCTTCCCCAGTATGAAGCCATATTTCCCATAGGGATCCATCATTTTGGGGTTCTGAGGTTTTGGCTACCTTTTGGCAAATGCTTTGGTTTCCAGAGGTACAGGATCTTTTGCATCTCACAGATTAAAAAGGCTGCAGAGGCCTAGTAGTTACAAAAATCAAAATCCATATACTCAAAGTTTGCCATTAGGAGGAGCTAAAGATGATATAAAACTGGCTTGAAAAAATTCAGAAAATGTCCAGGATTGGAAATAAAGCATGACACCAGATCTGAGTGCCATAGTCTGAGGTCAGACTTTCATAGAACCCTGTGAAAACTCTGTGTCCAGTCATCAGCTAACAACTCCCTTTGGAGTCCATGGAGGTTTGCTGCCAATGGAAAGACTTTTTGGGACATGTCTTTAGAAATAGACTGAAGGCTCCATTGCAGGTGATATCAGCATCCCGGCAGCATATCCCAGATACACAAGATAGGAGTTTGAGGGTGTATTTTCTCCAACCCATAGTCTCAGAGCGCTGTGGTTCTTCCACCCTGACTAGGAAGAATACGAATGTATGTTCCATCCATCGTTTCCCTAAGGTGATTGCACAACAGCCTGCAGTGAGTCCGGATCAGTTGGAGAAAACAACATGTATTCAGGACCAAAATGCTCCTGGCCTCCACTCTGGGGCATGATTTTAACTAGGAATGCAATTGACACTCAGATTTGGTTCCTTAAGCTCTGCCATCCCATCCTTTAATTTCTCAGGCCTCCATTTTCAGCTGTCTACTGCTTTGCATGGAGTTACGTGTTCAAGACAGGATGGAGAAATAATCAGTTTGGGATACATGGTCCCAGATTAGCAGCTAAGGGATTCACTCACACTCACTAGTTCATTAACACGCAGCATTATTTTGAACTCCCTTACAGTGATGAGTAAGTCTGGTGCTAATGGGGCTTTCTCCTCCACAGAGCTTGGAAAGGACTTTTTCGAATGAGTCTGTGTTTAAACACCAATCAGATGTGTGAAGGAATGTGTGTGTGAATTCCCAGATCACAGAAACACAGATTTTCTCAACAGATCTAAACAAGTTATTCTGATAAAAAATGGAAGATGATGCACTTCACAACTAGAAAGTAGAACACTTGTGCATTCTCTTGGCATAATTTGCCATGACATTTAAAAACTAGCTTGCAAAGTTTATGCTTCCCTATAATAAATATCTGTGTTAGGATTTTCATCCTGAAACACTGGGCAGTATTTATTGGACATTTTAACTTGCTTGATTTGTCCTAAGACGATTCTCACTGTCAACAAACTGGCAGAAAAACTCTTCAACAAATAGAAAACGTTATTACCAAACAGTGGTGACACTGAAACAAACTGCAGTACGTCTGTAACCAGGAACTGGAACACCTGCATGTTGCAAGCTGTGGATGCAGTGATCGCTGTATTATAAGAGGAACTATGGTGTTACTGGCTTTAAATGTGCTTGGTTTTTAACGATTAGCTGAATAATCACCGGGTTTGTGGTCATCACCTTGGATTAATGACCCACATTGAGGTGAACACAGGCTGCTGCAGAAATGGTCCCATGCGCTGCTTGAGCCACCAGCCAGCTCAGCACGGTGAGTGCCTCCCTTGCATCAGACAGAAAGAAGGCAGGCTCTTCCCATCTTGTGGTCAGTACAGAGTTGTCCTCCAAAGATAATTCTGGAAAAAGGGAAAAGACCACAGCCTCAGCCGCTGAAAAATTGGTGGCTTTCCTTTTGCTCTGCCAGTGATGACCACTCTGTGCTGAATTCCACCAGATTATAGTCCACAGCACATCAGGAGGACAGCACATCAGCCATCTTCTCCAATGAAATAGAAAACAGCAGCTTCAGCCCTGACAGAGGATATACAGCACTTCTGTGCTGGGGACACTGAGCATCTGTTACATCCCCTCTGCCAGCACCCAGCCCCTGCTGCACAGGGCTGCATTAGAACAAAGCAGCCCCTGCAGGTGCCTCCACCTCCTCAGCATAACACCAGGGGATGCAGGGCAGCCCGCCCTGCCTTCCCTTCCATGCTATCTCAAATCTGCATGTTGGCCTGGCTTGTTTCATTTCATTTCCCCTGGTGTTGCTGCACTTTACAACCTTGGGGAGAAGCCAGTCTGCAAACCAGTTTATAGATGAGTAAGAGTCCTGCCTATGTCTTCCCATGTAGTAAATACAGATGGAGGCTTTGTGTGATCTGTGTGATCTTGTTTTCTCTGCAGGGTCATGGAATAACTCATTTTTCTCTCTCAGCTCTGTTTTACAAGTATATACTTGTAAAAAAAAAAAAAAAAAAAAAATAGAAGCCAGGGAAACCACATGGCATTTTCAGTTGTCACTGAGCCAGTGATGTATCTGTAATTAAAGAGGAGGTAAACTCATTTCTTTGTTGATTCAGGTTGGGCAGAGAGGAGCAGGCTGACTCTCTATTGCCCAGATTAGAATTGGGTAAATCTCATTCACTGATATCATCACTTAAGTGTAAGTGAATTTTCCATGAATAAAAGCTTCTCCCTGCCTTCTCCCTGGACTCCCAGCACTCCCAGGGCTCCTCCTGCAGCTCTCTGCCCTTGCTCTTATTTGACAGACAGGCTGGGGAACTCACTGCAGACCCAATCTGCCTGCTGCCCTCCTACTGCTCTCCCAGCCCCAGAGCTTCCCATACCCCCCAGCATCCTCCAGCCTGCAGCACACCTTGCTCTTGAGACAGCACCAAGGAGCCCGAAAACACGATCATTCCAACAAAGCAGATAGCACTTAGGAGAGCTCTGAGTAGATAAATTCTACTCTTCGCAGCATGAAGTTACAATATGTTGTTTCTTCCACCCACAGCAGGGGGGGAACTCTGTCCTACAAATCGAACTTGTTCCAAATTACAGGCTTAATCCTTAATGCCACAAGGCACTCTGAATCACGTGTGTCTTTTGGTCCAAAGAATATGCAGTGCTGCAGATAAAGATGGACAGATCCTATTACAAGTGAAATCCTCCACTGCTCATTGCTGTCTTCTGGGTTAGAGGATATGCACAGGGGCAGCTCTGCAGAGGGATGAGGCAAAGGGGGGAACCTGTGGTTTTGAGGGTTTAAGGTACAGTTAGCAAGTAACCTCCATAACTTAACAGCTCATTTGTTTGCTCCATTCCCTTACAATAGTCAGCATAATACACAAACCCATGATCCTTCACCTATGGGCTGCACGTTCCTGGGATCATGCTTGTAAGAGGTCCTGAAAAGCACCATAGAAAACTACTTGTACTGTCAGGAGCCTCAATTCACATCAGCGCAATCCACCCATCCCCTGGAAAAATATCCCCAGGTGGAAAGGCTGACATTAACTCATTATACCAGTTCTGGCTTACAAAAAGAAAAGAAAAAGGTATGTAACGTGGTACTGCTCTGACTTTTCCTTTCCTATTACTGCTTCCTTTTGCTCTGAGAAGAGTGTAGCCTTCTCCTCAACAGCGCGCACACATCCCTGAAAAGAAGTGCAGGCAGCGTTACCCAGCTAAGGATGAGACAACAGGTGGGTAGGACAGATGGGGGACAGCAAGGTAACAGCAAGGTAATTAGGAGTAGAACCATGAACAGCGGTCAGCAAACATTACAAGAGGCATTTGCATGAAAATTGGATCTTTGCTTATGAAGAGTTCACTGCTCCCTGCTGTTCTCACCAAAAAACATGTTACTTTGACATCACAGTTGGTTGCTATGGGGATGCTGATGCTACCAAAGATAGGACTGAGCTGAAGGGCTATAAAAAGTCCTGGGGACCCAGCTGAGTCCATACGCATTTGGGAAGGGCCACTGCAGCATTTATTTTTGGCAGTAGCACAGCAGCCCATGAGCGTGACAGAATGTGACACCAAACTCAGAAAAAGGGACGTCACAACACAACAGAGAGCCGTGCTGCCACGGGAGGGGTGGCTCGGGGCAGGGAGGGAGGAAGTCGGCACCACCCTGGCAATAAAGAACACAGCTCCCAAAAAAGGAAGCAAGTTTTAGGAGGAAATGCCAAAAATAGATCTTTTCTGTTCCCCGAAAGATGCCATAGGCTTTAACAGCCTTGTGAGATATGGCTACCAACCAATTTTAAGTCTCAGTAAACATGACCTTGCTAACAAACACCATCACGGTTATTTACAGCTGAGCTGTCAGTAGGTCCTCATCGGCATTAATACATCTAGACCTGGTTAAAAAAAAAAAAAAAAAAACATTTTCAACTTTCCTTTTTCTTTTTTGACTGAAAACATTAAAAAAAACGAACAACCACCACCTCAACATCCCTGCCTCCTCGCTGCTGAGAAGTGCGCAGCAATATCCTGAGTAAAATTTATCAAGCACTGTTGTACCAATCTCTTTCAGATACCTGACAAAATCACTGCCTCCATGAGAGGACTTCACTAGAGGACAGGATGATTCCCAGTGTTTTTGAAATCTGTAATATCAATGTGGTTTTCAGAGTAAAAATGTTGTCAGAGGAGCTTCTCCTCCTTGGTAAGTGTGCCTTGATCTGTGTGTGGCTGCATTTCAGCAGTTACTTTCCTCCCTGTTCCTGAAACTGAGCAGAAGATTGGCCTTCACTAAGCCCAGTGCCAGTAGTAGCTTCATCTCCCACTAAAATTCTCCTCAAGCCAGCAGCAATGGATGCCATTTCCCCTCCAGTATTACAGATCTTCAGTAGACACAAAGACTCATTATTAACGTTCTACACCCCATCCAAAAAGCAGGGCAGTGCTTTCTTCAGATACTGGTTTGCTCAGTACTGAACATGAACGAATACAAGAACAGAAGACTCTGCTTGGGTTTATGAGCACCATTCCAGATTTTCAAAGGCAAATTCTTCCTATTCTCCATACACCAGGTAGGCGTCATTTAGGCTAGGCAAAGCAGGGCGATGCGCTATGCTCAGAGAGGGTGTTTCTGTAGTTCATAAAACATACTTTGCCTGTGATATGGCTGAGCAAACATGATACGGACGATCTGTGAAAGTTCATCCTGTCTCTTCTCTCCACTTTGTTTCATGCCACAGCAGCTTTGCTAGCACAGAAATGTTTCTGCCTGTCATACTGCACATAAACAGGAGCCTAGGACAAAACAAGATGGGAAAAAGTAGAACAAAAACCAGTTTCTTCATTTTAGAACTTCTCGCAAGCTTCAGCCTAGGATGAAATCTTGTAGTACTACACATGAAGGAACACAAACTACTCCATGTGTCTGCTGGAAATATTTTGGGACATGTGCTCTCCCTCCTCAGAGGGGGAAACAAATAATGCCTTTATTGTAGGCCTTGGAAGGAAACAGCAAGGGCTTTTATTCTAAAACCCATTGCCCAGCAGCTGAGCAATCCCTGGAACAGCTAAAAGCCTTCTAACTTCTTGTTCAGGTCTATATACACCCTCTCTATATCCTAGTTAAACTTGTTGGGTTTTGTGCCAATATCAGTCATTAGTTTAACTTTCTCTTCTTTCTGCCTGTGTTTACACAGGTGTTGTATTTAAAGGCAGGAATCATCTCTCCTCCTCCATTCCATAATACCTGGCTGAACAGCCACAGCCCTCCTGATTATTTCACTTAAAATAAGATCCTCATCCCTTGATTGTCTTTGCAACATTTTCTTGTACACGTTTATTCCAGCATGAATTAATCTTTCTTGGCAGTGGGCCCTGCAAACAAGACACAGTACTGCTGGTGCAACTGCAGCAGTGTTTGGATAGTGGCATTAATTCTACCTTCACCTGCCACCCATGGCACTGTAACAACATGGTGTCTCAAACCACATCAACCCATAATCAATCACACGTTCGTCACGCTCATGATCTCTGCTTTGGACAAGGGCAAATTTCACTGACATACACACAGAGGTGCCCTGAGGGGATTTCATCCCAATATTAACCCAGCTCTTGCTGCTATTAAACTGGGAACTTTCCCCAAGGGCACCTCTGCTCAATGCTCTCACCTCTGCAGTGAGAGTATGGTTTGACTTGCCCACGCTGCGTGCTATACAACACGTCAGGGAAGATTCAGATCAATGCTTTCAGCACAGTTACCCACTTCACAGGCAGGATGTCCCTGCAAGAAAAGTTGAGAATGATAATTGACAACTTTATGTTTATGTCCCATCCCTCCCTTTCCCCAGGAGCAAATGTTCGGGGAGAAGGGAGTAAAGCCTCACTGTGCCACAGTTTTCTCAAATATAAAGCTGCATATAGCACTTTGCTTCCTGCATCCTTAGAAGTGCCCAGGAATCATCAATCTTTCTTCTCACCTTATGCTAGAGGATGTTCCCCCCCTGAAAAGAAAATGCATCACAATACTTCCTACAGAGGCAGTTACTTCACCCTTAGTCCTGAAAAAGGCAAATGCCAATTATTAGCCATATATGAGCTGTCATAATGATTTAGGTGGCAGAGAATGGCAAAAGTGTAAGAGAACCTGGCTGGATAAGATGACAGACAGATCTTTTATTATTTCTACCTCAAAATTGCAGTGATTCATTCAGAATGAAAAATGGAGTTGCTTGATTTAAACAGGAACCTGTCTGACTGCAGTGGAGAGAGAAATGAGCCTGAAATAAAGCTGAAGTTGTTGTTTCTTTCTCCTCCTCCTTTCCTCCCCTCCCTGTCCTGTTGACCTATGAAGTCACACAGTGCAAGTTCATTTATTGCTTGGTCCCATTCACTGTCAAGTCTGCCTGACTTTTAGGCGATGCATGAGATAGATAACAGCACAGCTACTTCCAGAGCATGGCAGTTTAAACAGGAGCAGTAGGACTGTCAGCCCCTCCCTACCCCTGATGTGTCTGGCCTCAAGTCTGCCTACCAGCACAGGCAGCCCCAGCTGCTCCTGCAAGGTGCAGGGAGCCCTGATCTCAGTTAGATGATGATTCATCTTCCTCACACAGCACCCATCAACCCTGTCTGCTCTGATAGAAGAGAAATGTGAATTCAGGTTTGCAAAGCTTGCAGAGTAAGGTCCCTAAGCACCCATCCAAGCTAAGCATGGGAGTCAGCTTTTTGGGGAACTCCCTGCAGGGCACCTTACAGATGAGTGCTCTCCTCCAGGAGCAGCCCTCCCCACTGCCTGGCACCAGCGGAAGGAGAAAGATTGTGCTGGCATGGAACCAGGTGCCAGTTCCTGCCCAGGAAGGACATGCAACTCCACCCATGCATCGCGTGGGCCAGGTTTTTTTAAATAGAAAAATACCAAATAAAATGTTCCTTGTGTCCATTGTGGATTCCTGTTCCCTAAATCTTTCTCACCTTCCCACTGATTCTTCTTCAGCCCTTAGACAGAGAAATGAGCTACTTCTGGAGCTGCTAATTGAACAGAGCTTACTGGCTCCAAGCTCTGGCTAAAAATGATGCAAATTTTGTCCTAGAGGCATACAGAGACATACAGAACCAACAGAGGCAGACTTGGTGGAGCTGACTTATGGCTCTCTTTGATTCAACCTGAGGTAGGACTGAAGGATCCTTCTTTAGGGACCTGCAACCAGCTCCCTGCAGCAGTCTCATTATCATCACAAATCCAAACCCCCATGCTTTTACATTGCCAAAACTTTATATTTTTATCTTTGTTATCAAATTAGGTTCTCTTATTTACTATAGAAACCCCTTATGTTTTTTCTCCCAAACTCTGCAAAGTATAAAATAGTTACTGTACTTTAAGTAATGGTCATGTTGCCATTGTTTCTGCAATTCTTTTTAGGCAGAGGTCTCAGCAAGCTTTACAGTGTAAAGTAACAGTGAATTGAATCCCACCCCCCCTATTTAATCTGAGAACCAAAAAGTGTGTTAACTGTATCCTGCAGTTACTCTAATTCACAAGCTATCAAGATATAGCAAAAAAGTCACTCAGCAGCTCAGAACCACAAGACTGAGGATCGACGAGAAGAATTTACTTTCTATAGCTTGCTCTGTTGTTGCCATAATATGGGCAATTATATGAAGAATACAACTTTACAAAGATAAATTTCTAGAGAGGAAATCTGACATCACACAAATACTCAATGGGACAACCTACCAGGCAGAGCACAAAGCAATGCAGGCAATTTGAGCACAGAGAATCAAATGTGTTCTGCCAGGCTCCTTAGAGCCATTAGTGCTGCGTTTCATAGTGCTCAGCCCTCAGCTGTGTGATGTTGAAGTCACACAAACGGTACCTGCTTGAACAGCAAGGCTGATCTCCAGAAGAAACTTTAATTAGAAACTGGAATCATGTGCAAAATAAACTAATAAAACTTCCTTCTCTATAGTATGTAAAACCCAGAACCTCTCCAACCTTCCCTTGTCAGAAGCCAGGATTCCCAATCCCACAGCATCCTATCAGCCTGAGAAATTTCCCCCCATGAATCAGATTCCCCATCCACCCTTCATATGTATGACACAGTACCTAAGGTAGCTGGGACAAGCACTTACTGCTGTGTTCCTGTGTCATTGTCTTTTGTCACTCCGTCAAATCATATCAAAACAAAGTAAATTTAAGTACAGCAAGTGAGTGCTACAAAAATGGTTGCACGGCCTATTTTAGACGCAACACTTTCTTCTGAAATAAACATGCTCTTGAGATATACTGTAAGATGCTACTAAATTTTAGGTCATTTTCCCAATTTGAATGTGTGGGAATACGTACATGTAGGTTTTAATAAAGAAATAAATAGAAAATACTTTGCAGCCCACTTCCCGATGTCTCATGGAGCACAGATTAAGAAACGCCATTCTCTACGAAACTATACCATTTTTTAGATCCCATTTCAAGTTCCCTCTTTTACTTGAAAGCCTGTAAAGATATCAAACTGCAAAAGATAAAAAACCAGAAGCCTTCAGGTTGCTTGAAGATAATGGCAAGCATGTCATGGTCCGTCACCCAGGGATTTTCAGCCAATGTTACCAATCTGCTTATCCTACCATTTTTTTTGAGATAAACCCATGGAACAGGTTGTCAGTCTTGCATGCACTGCAAGACTGCACAATGCTACAATAGCTGAGACAAGATGAGCAAACAAATTGAAAAAGAAACACAAATTCTGACATATGGATGCACACGACTTCGTAACTTCTCTGGATTTTCAAAGCAGAGGCTATGACAGAGCAAAGCACAACAAAACAGCGGGCTGCAGGACATGGACAAGGACTTGGAGAGGTATGATCAGAGAGAGAGCGGTTCATCCAAAACCAGTAAATGCTTTGCAATCCCTGAGCTGCAACACAGGTCCTGCCTAGTAATGATAAATATATATGGCAGCATATGCTCCATATGTCAATACATGGTCTGTTCCATGACTAACAGTTTAAGATTTTTTTCAGATTGTATGTTAAATATGGCCCAAGTCTTTATGTTCTCTAGCATTTTCCTTTAAAGAGCATTCTCATCATTCTAGATAAGTGATTTTCTTCTTTGGAATTGGTATTCAGCCTTGTTTGGTTCAAGTTTATTGAGCTCTCACAATTTCCAGTCCTGTCCCTCTACTTTTGTTTGACATCACAGGCCCCTGTTGACTAGTTTGTTAAGCTACCAGTGTAGGTTTTCTTCTCTTCTAGACATAGCACCTGGGCTCATTATTCTGTTGCCAGAAGAACTGTGCTGAATATACTCAAAAAGGCCATTTAAGAATGCAATATCTGTCAAACAGTGCTGTAAAAGTATGGATCTTGGAGCATGCAAGATGATCTGTTAAAATCCTGCCACTGCGTTCAATTTACTTAATAATTTGGCTCATGTCATCTCAGAATGGATTTCATTTTTATGGACAACTAAAACCAACCCTTCCCATTTGTTTTGAGGGTTGTTTGTTTGTTCGTTTGAGTTCTCATGGAATCCTATGTCTGTTCTTTCTGTGATCCTACAGAGTATACCCAATCTAATGGTTCTTTTACCCTTCACCACGTTGCACAACTTTTCTTCTAGCCTCCTTTTTAAAACTTGCAGAAACTGTCATGCAGACACCTTCTGTCCTTCTGAAGCCCAGTAGCAGGTAGCTTCTTCATCAGACCGAGGGACCTGTGTGCTTAACTCCATGCTAGATGACTTGTGTCTTAATCTTTGTGCTTTTTCCCTTTCTATTTAAATGGCAGCATGCAGTATCCCAGATCTGGCACTGTTCTTCTAAATAAAAGTTCTCCGCAGATACTTTTAACTGTTCCATTTTTACACATTCATCTAGTACTGCCATTGCCGGTGATGGGTGGTTTGCAACTGTTGATTGGAAAATCCTTTTCATTTTGCTGAATTATGTTTCAGTCTTTAAAAAAACCTCATGCGAGGAATCCCTTTCCTCCCTTGGTGTGCACATTTTTCTGCACTTCGCCAATGTTTCAAAATAATGGTCTGGGTCTTCTACAACTTCTACATACTTCCTCCATCATTTGTGCTGATTGCGACCTCACTGGCATTGCCTTTTTCTGCTTTCCACCAGTTTTCATTCTGTTCACCATTTCCTAGCTGATACAGTGCAGTTAGGGACCCTTTCAGCATCCTTACCCTGGACTTGTATTTGCAATCTATCTTTTGACTTAGTGTATTCACACTGGCCTTTTCCAGTGCCAGACTCATCAGAGAGGCTATTTATGAATTTTGTTACTGCTGTGCTGTGTGACCATCTGGTCAGCTGGCTTTTTATATCCCTTACTGGTAGAAACGCCCTCCCAGTCCCTTACAAATCCCCATACTACTTTCCCTTTGTTCTGTGCAGTCACCTTGAGCCCTTCCACAGCAAATAGAATTTTTTACAAGGATATGTGATCCTCTTGATACTTCCAACCTTTCCACGACATGCTCTGCCTTACCTCCTGCCACCTTTACTGAGTTCAATGTCCTTATCTCACACCTCTGGATTTGTACTGTTGCAGTCATCTCTACTCCTCCAGTTTAATTGTAACAGTAGCTTTTAATGTCACCTGATGCTTTTCCTTCAGTTCCTAGTTCTCGGGGCTGCACAGACTCAGTATCAACTTCAATATTAACTTTCTTTCCAGGTCTTTCACACTCTGTGCTGTTGTTTTCTTGATGAGTAGGACATGTTTTAAGATAAATCCCTCATTACAAGAGAAAACTATGCATGCATAAGATTTTTAAGAATTCTCTTCTTCCCTAGATGTAGGCTGTCACCATACGCTGTTCCTGTGCTCTTTTGTTTGACCTTTTCCAGCTTGGTGGGAGACACACTGCACTGAATGCTTCTAGAATTCAAGCCTGCCCACATCCCCCAGCTGCATCTCTGCAGAGCATTTACATCAAACATCTGCATTTCATTAAGTTTCAGGTTTGGCACAAAAGCACAGCTTCACTAGCTTCTCTGGAACCTGCTAACTTTCAGAAGCTTTTGGAAGAGGCTTGCCCATGGTGATTTCAGGTGGAAGCCATGAAAAATTTGGAAGTTTTGCTTGGATTCACCCACAACGTGACCCCAAAAGCTCAATTCTAAGACAAATCTGAAAGGCTTTGAGACTTTTTTGCTATCTTCTGAATGAATTGTTTAAAGTACAGTAATCCAAATTAATGTGACATTCAGGATTTTCAGTAATGGAATATCATTTGAAAGTTCATAAAGTTTATGCCACCTTAACTCTGCTCTCCCCATGTAGATCCAGACTACTGCATAACAAAATATAACCTTATGCATCTTTCAACCATTTTTGATAACTAAGTTCTAAGCTGACATGTTCACAGTGCACAGAACTGCTACTATTAAATGATTTCCATCCTACCTTTTCAGACTACTACCTGAGCTGGTTCAACTGGTTCATCTTATTGAAAAAAATACAGATTCACAGACATTCACAGATTGTAGACCCCCTTATAGGCAAGAGAGAGGGAAAAATGGGTTCGGTTTTGGTCCTTTTCTTTACCTCTGTTGTATCAAATGAGTTTATGCAGATCTCATGAATAGAACCTTCATCCAGAGCCATCCAGCCCTCTGCTTCAAGTCTTTATCCACACACTCATGGCTAAGGGCTTCAGGAAGAATTGCTGCCATTCTGAACACAGTTCACAACATCAAAAGATTTCCACATGGATGAAAATTTTCACTGCTCCAGGAATTTCATTGTAACATAAGCAGGGTTCTGCTAAACCAGCTCTGCCTCTCCTTCAGCATACTGGCATCCAAACACCGAGCATGGAAAAATACACACCAGTGTCAGCAAAACTCAGACTTGAAGAACTAGCCTTTCTTCCCTCATTCCTGGCCTGCAGCCATACTATTGCTGGCTGTGATCTTGTCATACAGTATTCTGTAACCTCCAGAGGGTCAGCTTAGATGATAACTTATAGGAAGCTTGGCTGCTGAGGGATACTGTGGCAATTGGTTGTTCCCTGTGCTCAGCTTCTGCTTCCATTCCCTCTGCAATTCACTTCTGTGGTGTGGTTTCATATCACCAAGATAAACAGTAGTGAAGGCAGCCTCTTAGCTGAGCAGAGCTGGACAACATAGTGTACATGCAGATCCCACATCACTCTTCCCAGTGGAGGAGGCTGGCTCAGGGCTGTGATGGGTCCAGCTCCAGATAATGGCTTCTGCTTCCTGCTATCTCGCCTACTCTGGCAGTTTCAGTTCTGCGTTTTCAAACACTGAGAGTGCAAAGAATGCTGGTGCACAGGCACGTGTAAATATCCATGTAGAGAGATGGAGCACTTCCAGTTTGCAAAGAACTTCTAGATCAGTCTGTGGCAAGTGAGATGTGAACGTAAACAGTACATAGGTACATATATAAGTGTGTGCACAAATGCAATGCTGAGCCTTACTTCATCATTTATATAGTTACTTTGATCTTCAGACTGTCATACAATAACTTCCTTCTGAGATAAAATAAAGGAGCATTTTCCATTTCTAAAATGTAGCAGAAAAATCAAGATGTGAGCTGCCTCTAAAAGAAATACTCTCCTCCAGCCTAATTTGCATATGATTAAAAACACTGCAGCACTTTTATAGAGGTAAGTTTGCAGATTCAGATGGGCAAACTTCACAAATACTTCCTGGGGCACCTTAATATATCGCTGTCCTTAGATTTCTGCCAGCCTTGTTGAAGAAGTAGCGTGCTTTGCAGCATGCTTGGCAGAAAGGGAGAAGTTACTGGATGCTCCAATTCCCAGACTAACATTTTACTTCAAACCCCCCTTCTCTGGCAACTGAAGCCGAAACATTGAACTTTGAATGACAGGCAGATCTATGCTCCCTTGTTTGCACTTAGGGTTAAGGATGTTTTGAGCCTCTGCAAGCAAACAAGTCAGAAGTTCACATAGGTCATTCATGATGGGCTCTCAGATGGAGCATCAAGGTGGTTCTGAGAATCAGATCTCACTGTAATCCATTAGCACCCTCAAACAGACTTCCTTTGAGGTTCATTGTCAGCAGGATTACTAATCCTTCCAACGTTAGGAAAGCATCACACTGGGAAAGCAGGCAGCTGGACTTTTGCTCTGACTTGCTTCATGGCTTAAAACAAGTTGCTCTGTACTCCTCTGCCACAGTTTCCTTTCCTCCAAACTGGGAATATGCTGCCAGGCATACAGACAAACACTACTCTTGGTTTATAGCTCACAGCAAGGAATTCAGCACATTGCTGTGATTCTGTCTGAATGAAGACACTGACAAACATAGCAGAGCAGCCGCTCTGTCTTTGATCTCTCCCTTTCCTCCATGCAATTGTGCTCAATGGTAAAATTTACAGTCTTAATATTTGGAACTGTCCCAAATGCCTTTCCCTTAGATAACACGTGCAAATTGAATCAGGTCTTAAAGTTTAAGAATGTTAAGAAATTGAACAGCTCTGCAGAAACAAATGCACATCACCTAGGCCCTAGTTTCCTTTCCCTAGCCAGCAAGACAATCACAAAAGTCGAGGCTGCCATAGAACAAAAGATGCTGAGTCCTTCTAGAAATAGCTTGGTTTTAGAAACAAATAAACAAAAAGTAAATCTTCTTTAACCAAAGCAAACACAAACACCAACACCAGCAAAAGTTCAGGAGGGAGGGGACAAGATACACATTTCTAATGATAAGGCTTGTACTACTGGCAGAGGTTACTGATGTAAAAGAGACCCCAAAGCATATCCTAATTTTCTCCTGTTAATGCCACTCTCCCCTCTTTTTTCACCTTGGCTTCCCACTTGCCTGGTGGAAATTCATATTCTGTGGCCAACAAATGTTATGATTCAAGTTGTCCCCTGCTCCCTGAGAGACTGTTCTGGCAGCCTTCTGGGCTGAGGGAAGCGACTTTGTGACTCACCCCTCTTTCTGTTAACAATATAGAGGGACAGATCTAATCCATGGCTTCAAGTCCGAACTTTAAGGCTATGTAAAGGGGCTGAGTGGAAAATCGAGTATGCCTTAGACAGCCACACAAAACCAGTGACCTGTCAGCTCAGCAAGGATCACTGCTTCTGTGATTTTGCAATTCTATTCTTAGTGCCCCACAGATGTGGCAGGAGCCATTTATCAAGTTGTGAAGTTTCATGTTCCTCTCCACTTGCTATCAGTGAGGGCAGCTATAAGCATCTGTGATGTAGGCACAGCCGGCAATAGGCAGCTTACTTTCCAGAGGCCTCTCAGTCCTCCAGGACCTCTTATCACTGCAGGGATGGGCTGCATGTTAATGAGTAACAAAGACAGCACATATCTCTCAACTCAACCCAAAGCCCTCTGAAGTCAACAAGCTTTGAGTCCATTTCAGTGAGTTTTGTTACAAACTTTAGCCTACCCATGAGTGATGACGTGTAAGAGGAATTTGCATTATTAACAACTTCTTAATACAGTATCACTATCTTCTTAATAAGGCATATGTCCTCACAAAGGGCACTATAATGTAATCTGAGTTTTTTAATGTTGGAGGGCCCTCTGAAACAGAATGCTTTGGAAGATTATATGACTCTGAGAAGTAACAAAGAAATACTGTTCTTTTCTTTTTGAAAGGAAAATGTTTGCTTTATTTTTCTTCCATAAAGGAAGCTAAAGCTTTGGATCATGCAAAGGTCCTTGAAAAGAGCAAGGGGCCAGCATGGCTAGTTTTCACAGGGCAACATTAAATAGTGTTAAACAGACACATTTTTTGCTAGTCATAAGAATTTAAGTGATGTTATGAAAAGCTTTTTTTATTAAAGAGACTGTTTTCCTGCGAAGATTTTCCAGATTAAATTGATTCTGTAACTGAAAATTATGGTATTGAATTATGCAGACAAAAGACAAGAAGCTTTCTGCAAGGTTCGAGTAACTTCACCATCCTCTCTGACAGTCAGCATCGCCTTGGCTGCACAGCTCAGAATTAGGATCCTCTGGGCAGGGTTTGCTTCCTCCAGGAATCTTCAAGGAGCACGGCTATGCAATTGCATTTCTGATCCTAAGCATGGCAAGCAGAAGGATGGTTTATGACTCTGGGCCAAATTCCATTCAATTATTTGACCTGCAAACAGGCCAAAGATCATTCACATCATATATATGCTTGTACCTGAGAATTTTTCCTTGCACACATATCAGAATTAGATTGAAAAAAATCTTACTTTGCAATCAATTTGTATGACATAAGAAAGCCTGAATAGTGGTTGGAATTGCTAATGGTCAAGAATCTCAAGGCATGCTCTGAAAGAATAATGCTTTTCCAGTTGGAATCTTAAAATAAAACATCAGACCTCATCAACAGCACAAAGTCAAGTGGTGAGCAGGAACTGTTGTTATGTGATGAGCATAGTGCAGTCAGCACTGTCACTGTGGAGCCTATGGAGTTCCACATAGAAGGACAGAAATGTCCTCCGTGCACCTTTGAAGAGAGTGAAGGATTACTGCTTAGACCAGATGTAGTGGACGTGTCTGTGCAAAATACAGTTAGAAAATATGTGCACTGGTACAATGGACGCTTGAAATATCCAAATTTCTGTACTGGCATCTTACTTTACGCTGTACCATTTCCACTCCTTGTCAGGAAACAGCTAATGTCAGCATCCAGAAGTATTAGGGTCAATACCCTACCTACAATTTTGCAATCAAAATGTTAAGTCATTTATAGTTTTTGTCTGCCCCTAAAGCGTTAAGTATTTTAGCACTTAGAAAAATATAATTCCAGGATAAACAAACTGCTGGTCTGATCCAGAACTTGTTCTGATGTGCTCTCTTGGTATGTGAAAATTGGTATCCAAGCAATTCTCCAATTAAGCCACAAGTTACGAGACACAACTCTAGGCTTAAAGAAAGAAGTTTTGTGCCCTTTGTCAAATGAGAAGGATGAGGTTAGGAGACAATAATGATCCCTTCTGATTTCACATTTCTGATTCTGCCTTTCTCCATTAACCCCGTGGGAACAATCACAATGATCACTTGAAAGCCAAAGAGCTTATTATAAAGTGGTGGAAGGCAGGATGATGGTCGTAGTTGTTGCTCAGGAATGCAGAGAAAAGCAGAATCACGCAGTGTTGAGGGGAAATACTTTTGAGAAAGACACAGCTGGGGTTTTACCACGTAGAGCAAGACCTGAATACCAAAGAAAAGAAAAAGCAAACCATTAGCAATGCAGAGGATGATTGCATTATCAAGCAAAGCTCACAGAACTAAAGGACTGAAAAACAAACAAATAAGTGTTGCAAGATGGACCGACAATTCACTGTGATGGATGAAGTCAAAGAAGCAGCTATTGCCTCACCAAGCTGATAATTTAGAAGCAGGTCAGGTACCAGCTCCTGAAGCTCTGATACATTACAGAATCACTCTGCTCCAGGCCACTGCTACACGAAGTGAAAAATAACGGACCAAGGGGGAAACAGGTAGGCACACAAAATAGAAAGGAGGACATTCTTGAAGAGAAAGAGCCTAAGCAACTATCCCACAGGTTATTTCTCTGTTACTCAAGAACTGATCCACTGGTAGAGCATTACAGATCCAATATAGCTACTGACTGCAGAACTAGCAGCAGACCATCAGAAAAATGAAGAAAACTATTAATTAACCTTCTCCTCGATAAGTGCAGTGTTATTACAGGAAATAACACAAAATTCATGCTCACAGACTGTGGAATTCAGAGGATGCTTCTGGTTCATGTGTTTTCCTTGAGCACTGGCTACAGGAGGAAATATGATTTATAATCAAACTGGTAGGACATCGGTTACTGGATGGACTACAGGGTCTAAGAAGCTTTCCTCCCTTTCCTAGTTCTAGGCAGAATCTTCATATAAAGATATAAAGATAGAGTATACACCAAGCACAAGATTTTGCTGACATTTTCTGTATGTCTCTGTTGCTTAGGAGAAAATAATGCTTACAGTTCTTTAGTATCTATGTTGGGATAGTGCTTGCTAATATACACAGAATGCCAAATCTTATGACATGTGTATAGTACAAAGCAAAGGATATAGCCGCTACTGACCAGTTTTCAGATCACTCAAAAATAGTACTGATCACAATTCAGTTATAAAGGAGGAATAGCTTACCCCTTTCTGAGTATAAGGGCTCACTGGAAACTCTCAAAGGAGGTGACCACCAAAAAGAGATGCTTCTCCTTTGGCTGCCAGCCCTTATATGAGGGAGAGGTGGACCCTGGGTCCGCCCCTTCTGGTCACACAGGTGAATCACTTTCACCCAAGGCTGGCCACACCCCTTCACCAGGTACTCAGTCACTGGTTCAGGCCATGACCTAACAGTTTCCATACAACATATTTGACATATTATATGTAATGTAAGTCTACTTAAGTTCCTAGCTTTGCTTGGTTACTGATATATCTGAGTCTCCAGCCCTGCATTAAATGGAATTATTAATGCCCAGCATATGCTTGCTTCTTTTTTTTTGGTCAAGTAGCATGTGCAGCAAAGCTTCTTCTATCAGGCAGGTGCTTTAATATTAGTTGCGAGGGTTTATATCATGATTTTACTACGGGAGGAAGAACTCTTGTTTTCTTCCTGCATGTGCTGCTCGTCATGTCAGGGGAAAGAAGCAATTTCTGTCTTCTTCCACTGTTGGAAGTGGAGAGTTCTCCAGTGGTACTTAATTTTTGCTGGAGCCCATTATGGCTCCTGAGAAAGTTCCCTCTCTGATTTGGAAGAGCTCCACTCCTTTGTGAAGAGTCTCTGAAAAAGGTAAAGGAGCCAAGAAACAACATACCTATGGTCACACACATAGCTGCTGATGAAAACAAAGTATAACCATTTGATGGAAGAAATCCACTGAAGAGAATGCAAACTGTAAACCTTCATTAAGATCCAATTTGTTTTACAAAACCTTCTGACCTAACTCCATGCCCACTTGCAGGAGGCCAAGAACACTGACACCTACTGTAGCTCCTCCTCAAGCTCTCCATGAGCAACTCCAGCAGATTTTCCCAGGCACACAGGCTGGCAAAGCAGTGAAAGGGAGTGTTTGCCACACATAGGAGAAATAGACTCCTGTAGGTGATAGTGCATAGAGTCCATGGCTGAAATGCTCACTGACGCAGTCTAAGAGCTGACAGAGAAACTCTGCAGATCTTCCTGCAGCCTTATATGTAGCTTTCCACTGCCATCCCTATCACCTGACATCCACATTACCATCAAGTCACAACACATGAAAGATCTTCCTAACACATCACCCTGGATGTGTGTACAGCAGAGGAAGGCAAAGACAGTGCCTTCTACTAGGATATAAGTGCTACAGAGTAATAGAAGGTAACAAAGAAAATTAGCTCACCCCTTTCAAGGAGCAGAGACAACTGGAGAGGAACACAATCCCTATCCAGAGAGATGCTGCTAATCCTTAAACAAGGGCGAGGAGGTGTGGATCTAGACTCCACCCCTTCTGTTCACTCAGGTGCATTGCTTGCACCTGAGCTCCCTTGGTTAGCCACGCCTTCTCACCCTGTACTCCCAGAGTGGGAGATGCCCAACTCCCAGTTTCAACCACAGTTGGGTTACGGGGAATCATCTGTCCCCCAGACCCACCTATCATTGCCTTAGTGCCTCAAAATTTATTTGGGTCACCATACATAAATGATGTTTCTGCTCCGGTATCCACTAGTGCCATAACCCACTGAATATTTTTTCAGGACCAATGAACAAAATTCAACAAAAGGCCTCCAGTCCCCTCCAGAGGCCCTGGTCCCAGGCGATTTTGGCTCCCCCATCACACTGTTAGCTCAGCAGTCCCCATGTCTTTTTCCTCCAATGGCTTGGCAACAGCTGCCTGGGAAGGCTTATGTTTTTTTGATGGGACTACGAAATCCTCTAGATTCTACATTTCTCCTGGAATCCTATGATTCTATTCCTTCCCTTTTAGGGAAGGATTGGAATCTTTGTTTGTCAGATAACTGTCTCCGTAAGTGTTGTAGGACCTGATTAGGCTGTCTGTCAATCTTTTTAAATTGAACTCCTGCCCTAATCAGGTAATTGAACATCTTTTTCTTGAGACACTAATGGGCCCAGATTGGATTACTTTACGGGCCTGTCTCCTAGGTTGTGGTCACAGACAGACTTCTGACCTCTCCACCACCATTCAGACACCACACCTGGCCAGCAGGTGCTCTGTCTCCCCCCAGAGCTGCCACCAATTGGGCAGCCTGCTGTATTATGGCCTCCAAGGCCACAAGGGAGTTCAGTATGGATACCAAAGTACCATACTGGTGTGGTGGAGCTTGTTGCAGGATGAAATCTCTCATTCTTGCTGAAAATTTAATCAGACCCAGACTTTTAAAGGCATCATCATACATCACCTCTTTCATACCTAATTCCCTAGTTTTGTAAGCCTTCCATAGATGACCACAAGCCTGTATTTAAAGGTATATCATTTTTATTAAGCCACTGTACTAGATCCATAAGTTTGGCTGCCATGTATAGGTGTGCTGTTACATGTAACGTGGTCTGGGTGGGGGGCCACCTCCACCAGTCTATCTTGCGCTTGCATTTTTTTGTTTTGTTATTTTGTTTATTTTTGAGTTACAAGCAGTCAGATTTCAAAGGGGAACCTTGAGATCCAACCTTTTAGTTCTTTCATTTATAGAGTCTAGTTTTTGAGGGCTCCTTTGTTCAGGGTTCCTGGTAGTTTCCAAAGTGATGTTTTGGACCATTTGTAGGGGAATGATCAGATTTGCCTTTTTCTCCATCAATATTGTGACCTGTCATTCAAGTTTTTCAACTTGGTCACGCAGTGGTTGATTTTCATTGGCCAAAGCATCTTCAGACACGTTTAATTGATTCAAAGCTATAAACAGTGGCCAGGCCTTTAATCACAACACATGAAAGCCAACTGTTGCTCTCTAGTAATCAGTGTATCTTCACTGAAGCCATGAAAATACTCAGCCATATGGGCAAGGGACCGATGGATATTTCCTCCATCCCACAAGGGGCCCCATTTTTCAATTTTGGAAGCAATCCTGTGCTATGGGGATCCTAAGAATCCCAGGATGTGTCCTGGCAAGAACTCATTTAAAGATGTGGTCTTTTTCCATCCAAACCACCCCACTGGTTGCTTAGAAATGCCACATTAGTATTTCAGGAGTCTTTTGAAGTATGGTTTCGGACCATTCGTAGGAGTACCTTTAAAGGGTTAGACTCCTAGCTGGCTCACCAATAATGTACAGCAGAGGAAAGCAATAACCATGCCTCCTACTGAGATATAAGCACACTAGAGAGTAATAAAAGGTAACAAAAAAGAAAAAAATTAGCTCACCCCTTCCAATGACCAGTAACAGCTCAAGAGGAGTGCAACCTCAATCCAGAAAGATACTGGACAACTGGAGAGGAACACAGCCCCTGTCTAGAGAGATGCTGCTCCCTCAGCTGCTAACCCTTAAACGAGGGTGAGGAGGTGTGGATCTAAACTCCACCCCTTCTGGTCACTCAGGTGCATTGCTTGTACCTGACCTCCCTTGGTTAGCCACACCTTCTCACCTGGTGCTCAACCATTTGTTCAGGTCGTGACCTAGCAATTCTGCTGCAACATGGAATCATAGAATCATAGAATGGCCTGGGTTGAAAAGGACCACAATGATCATCTAGCTTCAACCCCCCTGCTATGTGCAGGGTCACCAACCACCAGACCAGGCTGCCCAGAGCCACATCCAGCCTGGCCTTGAACACCTCCAGGGATGGGGCATCCACAACCTCTTTGGGCAACCTGTTCCAATGAGTCACCACCCTCTGTGTGTAAAACTTCCCCCTAATATCTAACCTAAACCTCCCCTGTCTCAGTTTAAAACCATTCCCCCTTGTCCTATCACTATCCACTCCCGTAAACAGCCATTCCCCTTCCTGTTTATATGCTCCCTTCAAGTACTGGAAAGTCACAATGAGGTCTCCCCGGAGCCTTCTCTTCTCCAGGCTAAACAAGCCCAGTTCCCTCAGCCTTTCCTCATAGGAGAGATGCTCCAGCCCTCTGATCATCTTAGTGGCCCTCCTCTGGAATATTGTACACTGAAGAAGAAATAAGATAAGCAAGTCAAAGCACAGTCAGGAAACATCATTCCTTTTCTAGAAATGCTCGTGCTAGAGCTCTAACACCAAATTTGTGCTGTTCAAATCTGGACAATTGTTTTTTCAGATTCTGCCCGCAGAAAGATGTTCAGGGCTCAGTGGGATATGGGAGTATCATCCGCTGAGAGTGGAGTATTTACACAGCAACAGAGCAGAGCCGCTAAGAAATTCTACTGCACATGCAGGAATAGTAGCTTTCATAGTCTTATAACTCAGCCAAATTGGGAGGGGTTTTTGCAGGAATGGCAAAAAACATCTCCTTAATTCCATGAATATTTCCTTGCCAAAACTCTAGTGTACTGATACTTCTTTTTTTCCTTTTTCCTCTCCACTCCTCTGCTTTCTTTGTTTTCCTTCTCCTCTCCTTTCCTTTCATGAGTGTTAGGAATATCGTAACTACCTACTTTTTCCCAGTTAAAACAGTTCTCTAAGTCATCTGCATTGGCTGAAAGTGTACAAAGAAGTTAGTTTGAACATAAGCACACTTCATCTCAAGAAGCCTGAGATATTTTTTAGTAAATGAAGAGAGAGCTGCCCTGAGAAGAAGTTAGGCATCTTAAATGTAACTCCTACACCACACTCATCCCCAAAATGAAAACTCAAAAGATGCTGCAGAGGGTATGTGAAAGACTCGAATTTTCAAAATCATTTGTACTTGAAGTCTTCATGGAAGGATTGGGCTTGCTGAAAGCTGGAACTGAATCTCTTTGAACTTGCTTTTGAGGAAGCTGGACGGGGATGTCTACTCACTCCCTTGTTTCTCATTGGTCAAGATGGCATTCAGTGGGCACTGAATTCACTGGCACTATTAAAACTTTTGTCCCGTCCTTACTTTTGTTTCCTTTATAACTGCTTCTCTTGGGGCAAATAGAGAAAAGGGATGAAATCTAGAAGGAGGAGGGGTCTGATGATGGTTTTGGAGTTCCCTCCTCAATAAGGTCAAGAAAAAAGAACTGTGGTCGCTAAATAGAAGCACTAAGACAGACTCCTGAGCATGCATGTCAAATAGGCCTTTTTTTGAATTCGCTTTTTTCTGAAGTGTTTTGTCTGAGTTTTGGGAAGCCATTGTTTCCGTGTCTCGATACATGCAATAAGGAAGCTGCTCCATCGACAGCTCAGATCGAGTACTGCAGTAGCGTAACAACACGGGAGTGGAAGAGAAAACAGTGGGGAGGAAGCAGTCTGAATTCACAGCCATTAACTCTTTCCATCCATTTCACAGCTCTCTGCTAAATGCTTCCCAAGGGGAACAAAAAGGTTCGTCAATATCCCTCACCCTCCTGCAGCTGGCCAGGAGCAGGTTACCTTGTGACTGAGCATGGATACACTGAAGTGCGATCTACTTGTTCTGTCCTCACCTCTCCCCAAGCCCTGACATCCTTTGAAGAAGTGGAGGGGACTGCACTGCTCAGAAACACCATCCGGGTTTTCCTTTCAGCTCTCATCAAATGCTGCTTGGTTCCCTTCATTCTCTGGGTTAGTTCCAATGTTCATTATCTTTGTCTTTGTCTTGCTGATGCTGGCTGCATTGCACACAAGCTCATCAGTCCTGCTGAATATGGGCTGCCAGCTCGTGGCCATCCCCAGCCACCACAGTTTTAAACTTGTTTCCTTCCAAGGAGACAGGAAATCCTTCCTTATTGTAAGACACAGCCTTGGGATGTGAAAAGTGAATCAGGAGACTCTGCTGTTTAACTCTTTCCTAAGTGTTAAAAAAAATATCAGTGTATATTAGAAACCACTGCTCACTACCCCTCCCTGCCAGAGCTTGTACCTCATAGTTGCACTTTCTAAGCACTCACTCTACAGGCAGGATGCTCAGGGAATGGCTGTTTTTCATACCAATAGCTGCATACTGACGCAAACAGTGCATAAACAAAGGAACTGTCTCTTCTTCCTTTACTGCAGCCTCCCCAGATTAAAGAAACTACAGCCATCCAAGCTACAAAGAACAGGAACAGATCTCCAGTTGGTAGACAGCAAATTTTCACTAGTCAGTTTATTTATTTGCAAGCAAATCATAGACTGAAACTGTCAGGAAGGTTTCCCTTTGGCTGGTTGGTTTTGTTCAGTGTTTTTGTGTGTGTGCGCGTGGTTTTTGTTTATTTGTTTGCTTTTTGGCTAGGATGGGACAATTGAAAGGTCTGTCCCCACTCTTTGTTGAAGTTCCCAATGCTGGGAGAGGACAGAGGGAATTTCCCTCTGCTGCTGGGTCACATTATCACCATCATTAAACATTCCCCTTATCCATCTCTTAGGCTACAACTGGCAGCTAATTCAAAGCAACAAGCCCGGACGCACCTGTGAGATGGCCAGTTATGATGTGCTGGTATACAGTGGCCCCCCAGTCCAGCGAGCTGAGGCCTGGGACCAGCAGCTGGACTCTGGGTCTGCCTCTGTTGGTAGCTGTCTGAGCCATTAAGACAAGTAAATTTATGGTCTTACTTTCTTGTCATTTTTTGTGTGTTGTGTCTTCCCAGAGAAACCTGCAAGTGGCAAGCAGTGCAGAGGAGTGCACAGTATCTACATACAGAGCCAACTGCTATGGACCCTAACCCACAGCTGTTCTCCAAGCTTCACTGTAATAATACTAATGTATGAAAATTGTCCCAGTCATGATACCTACAACACTTTGAACATGCTAAGACAACTTTAAAGAGACTGATGTAAAAGGAAAGTAAAAATTGAATTTTTTGCTTAACAAACTGTAGCAACAACAGCAAGCAGGAGATTAAATAGCCAATCTGTTGTCTCACTCAATAAGCAGTATGAATATGTATGAATTGGCAAGCTCAGAGCAAAATTCCTTGAGTTAGGGCAGCAGGGGTACAAAAGAGAGGAAGGCTAGCATGTAAGATTTCTCCAGTTACCTCAGTTAGTGTTGCAATTCTTTTCTTCATGCAGGTCAGATTTAGAGCCCAGAGAGACCCTGGCTTTATGCGAGGCTTATAAACCAAGCATTCCTGCCAGTGTTTTGATAGGGTTGCCACTGCCAACTCACAGTCTCCACGGAATGCTTCTGTTTGCCATTTCATGCATCAGATCATTGTATATAATCTGACTGCACGAGGCACAATTAAAGTATGGTATGAATCTTCAGTGCTGGATATCCAGTTTGAATTTCAGCTTGTGCACAGGTGCATATGTATGCTGATTTTTGAAATAAGCGGAAAGCAAGAAAGTACAGGTATTTAACCTCTATTTTCCTGCCAATCCTGACTTTCTGTTCATAAGAAAAGTGATACAGAACAAGGGTTATACAGGCTTTCAATTTTTCCATATGAAAATATCAGAGGTCTCAGTGTAGGAGAAGAGAAAGCAGAGAAGGCCAGGGGAAAATAAGTAAAATTAACCAGTGGATATTGTGAGAAAGAAAGACCTTTTCTACCCTGCTTCTGTAATCTAGCTGGAGTATCTGCTATTCAAGTTGACATCAGCAGCCCGGCTGAAAAGAAATGCTTCCTGGCCCTTATAGCTTCTGATGTGTTCTATCAAATGCTGTCAGTTCAAATGAAGAAATGCTGTTTTCATGCTGCATCCTGCATGCTGCCTGACTCATTGCACTGCTACATGCAACTGCACCATATCCCAGCAGAGGCTGGCACTGCTCTGTTCCCTAATAGTCTGAGGAAGTTACATGGCCTAATCCTTATTGGCTTAAGCATCAGAGTTGCCCAGCTGTGCAGCTCTCTGGAAATAGTCCCTCCACTCCCCATTTCTCTCCAACACTTTGTTTAGACAGAAAGACTGCTAGACATTCAGAACAGAGCCTGGTGCTTGGGCTGCCCACAGCAAGCAGATTTCCAAGCTCAGTCAAATGCATGGTCTCAAATGAATAGCAGCAGCACTGAAAACAAGTGGAGAGTGACCATCTTTATCTGAATTGTATACTGAATAGTGTTTGATGTCCAGGTGCCTCCATTTTCTCAGCAAACAAGTTTTTCACTTGTTTGAAATGACAGCAGGAAAGATAAAATTTAAAAAGGTACAAACAGATCCTGTACTTCTACTGTAGCAAAGATTTTTGGAGAGGATTAAAAAGTCACAATCTGACAAGGTTTATAATTGATTTTGTCCTTCTGTAACAGACAAATCCCATATACAATATCCTCTGGCCCCTGGGGGTTGCCCTCCTAATTCTTTTGGCCGATATCTTCTTAGTTTTAAATACCAAACACTCTTTATTCTCTCCCAACTGAAATCACTGAACAGTTGAGCACAAGATATTAGATCATCGCAAATTCACATTTTCCTTCATGACACTTTGAGCATCATCTTTTACAGCATGTTAGACTCATAAGGGCTACCAAATTAGTGTTCCGTTCTGTCTCCTCGAAATAGCAGGAACTGAATTTCTAGTGCTTTTAAAGCCTATGCGTACAAGGTTTCGAACCAGCTTCTCTGGGCAGACAAGTGGGTCAGAAAAAAAAAACTTCTATCTCAGCTTATTCTAGAATAGAAAAGTTCAGTTGAATGGACCTACAAAGCTCAGCAAGTCCAACCACCTGATCACATCAGGGCTAAGCATATTAATGGGGGCTTTCTCCAAATGCCTCTTCAACACTGATGGGCATGGGGCATCACCACCTCAGTAGGAAGCCTGTCCCAGCGCATGACCTCCCTCATGGTGAAGAAATGTTTCTTGGTGTTCAGTCTGACCCTCCCCTGTGCACTTTGGACCAGTTCCATTCTGCCATCGGTTCCCAGCAGCAGAGCCTGGCATTTCTCTCTGCATCTCCTCCTCAGGAGTTGTTGAAAGCAGTGAGGTCACCTCTTCTCCAGACCAGACAACCCAGGTGCCCTCAGCCCCTCCTCACAGGAGTGCCTCCAGCCCTGTCACAGCTTTGGTGCCCTCCTCTGGATGCTTTCAAGGATCTTAACATCCCTGTTATATTGTGGAGCCCAGAACAGCTCATGATATTCAAGGTGAGGCCTCACCAATGCTAAATGTAGTGGGAGAATCACCTCTTTTCACCGGCTGGCCGTGCTGTGTTTCAGATATGGCACTGCCATACTCCTGAAGACTTCAAAATGGTGCCCAGTCAAGCAAAGAAGTGCAATTTGCACTTGCTGGGACACGCACATCTTAACCACACCCTTTCAAACCACTTGGAAGGAGTGTCTCAGAGCAGGTTTTCCCACTGAGAGATGTGATCTTCCACCTGTTGATCTCTAGCATGGAAATTCAGAAGGAATTCGTCTGGGTAGATCATGCAAGTGTTGTGAGAAACCTCGTTTCTTCTACTGCTGAGAAAATCCTCTCCTCCTCCACCTTTCTTTCAACCCTCTTCTGAGACTGAAGAAGTGCATCTTGTTTTTCATGTTTGTTCATTTACAAGCACTGCTGCATAAGAAAGGTATGCAGTGAGAGACTTTTGCTGTGTTTTTTTCAGAACTTCCTAATGAGTACTACTAAAACCAGTAACACACCTTCTCCAGGAAACATTTAAAAGCTGGGAACAATCCAGCTGAAACTGGCCATGCCATAGGAAAAAATATCCTCACTTAGAGCAAAGGGAGGCTGAAGAATTGCAGGCTTTGGATGTCACCACAGAATGGCATGTTACACTAACTAGCTTAGATACTGAAAGCCACCTAGCTCAAGCAGCATAAAGATTTACACAGGCTACTTTACACCTTCTGGTTTGCACCTAGTTCAAGTATCTCCATGCAGTCTTCATAAATACAAACCCTAAAAGGAGGAATGCAGAAAGCTTTCCAATTTAGTAATGTCTACTATACAGACATTCAGAAAAGATCTTGCTGTGACCGTTATTCTAGAATAAACCAATGGAAAGAGCAGGAAGGAAGAGTTGTTAGGGCAAAGGAGGTTTGGATTTTAATCTTCCCTCTAATTTTTGCATTGTTTTGGCACTTACATTTAACAACCATGTTCTAGTTCCTCTCTCTGAATAAGGAGCTAGGTGTTACAGTAAGCTTATGTCAGTAATGCTAACTAAACACTTGGAATCCTAAGAACAGATGGAGAAATGCAGCTAAGTGGCATCCTATGCATTTTACTTGTTTTTCCTTTCCTCTTCATTCCTAGTCATCACTATCAGAACCTACAATTACCAAATCCACTTCGTCCTTTCCCACTTAGAGTCAATACGCAATTTCTTCCGTAAAAATGTTCTAGGGCTTTACCAGTCTGGTCTCATATGACTCATAAAGCTTTCATCACGTTCTTTGTGATAATTCAACAGTCTCCTAGACAACACGACAGCAGTACATAGGTCCTAAAATTAAGTAAAGAAGCTGTATTCTGAATTCCTCTGTGAAGACAACCCGTGAACAAACCTGGCTTCATAACTTTTCTCTTTGCATTTTTCAACTACCACCAGAGAGTTATCAAGCCTCTATACTACAGCCAAGTTCCTCTAAATCTAGTCCTTTATTCTCATAGTCTTGTTTGAATGCAAATGTGTCTCTTGGTATAATCTGAGTCTTGTTCTTTGTTCCACAGCCACTGAGGTGACCAAACATTCCAGTTTAATCTAGATACTGTCAGTTCTTTGCTGAAAGCTATTAAAGCAGATTTCATTTTCTAACCACACATATTTTTTCTCTGTTACCCGCCTGGGTCTTTCTCAGTCAATAGTGTCCTTCGTCAGGCAAAGTGATGCTTGTTGGATCAGGTACCCATTTTTTTTTAGGATAACTATAATTCATTAGATCAGAAATCTGACACATCCAGATAGAGAGAATTCCTAGCTGTGTAATAAATTGACCTCATTTAAGACAAGATTGTGTGTATGAGTAAAGGCTTCTACGGAGCTGAAGGTGCAATGTTGTTTAGTTTACCAGGAAGCACACGTTCTCTGAATATCTTCTTCTGTGGCAGGTACACCTCTGTCTAAATCCTAAAAGGTTCTCAAGTAACTACGTGGAAATTAAAAATCTGGTTACTCAAGGATTTGTGATGAAGTAATTTATTCATATTGATGACCAGGTTGTATGTTTAGCGTCTCTGAAATTCAGCCATGCTCAGGAGCTTCAGGTCTATTACAAAACACAGTGAGTCGTGAATAATACAACTGCCTGAAAGGTCTCTTAGTTAGAGACCACAGGAAAAATGAAAAGTAGAGCCATCCTTGGCAAGATTTGAGCTGCAACTCTAAGTATGTCCTATTTGAAGCCTAGAGTTATTTGATAACTGTTTAGATAGGTAAACAGTAGAGTGCACTACATGCTAATGTTTTACAATAAGGGGATTCAGGTCAGTGTAACAGGGATGAGGTAGCAACTGGAAAGAAAAATAAGCAGAGAATTATGACAGGATAGCATCTCTCTCATATTTTACTCATTGCTAGAAAGCAGTTGTCCCAAAAGGACAAATATGAATGTAGATGTATGTCATTCGAGATCTGGAGAAATTTAGGTTCAGCTCTATAATGTGAGTCTGTAATATGAAATGCTGATAAAGTAAAATGTGTGTATTAAGTATTCTTTATACATTCCCCTACTCCCAAACTATTTTTCTTCTTTTTTAAAAGGGACATTGCAGAGAATTGCATAGAGATGAACTACAAATACACAAAGCAAAAAATGGGATAGTGCAACTATGCATTTGGCCCTTCCTTTAAAACATACTGCCTATTAAAGATAGAAACACAACCACCTCTTTTGTAAACTTATTTTAGCTGCAGATCAGATGTGCCCAGATCATTCAGAGATTGGGTAACTAGCTCATCTACCAGACAAAAGAACAAAATGCTGTAGATAAGGAAAGAAAAGGGGAGGGGAATATTAGATATGAAACATAATATCCCTTAGGCAATTATATTACCCAATTGTGTATTCATTAACATTCAATATTTCTTTGTTTAACTTGCAACTTGTATGCCCTGTATTTTAAGGCATCAAATTATACTGCCATATTGAGGATTATTTAAGCAATCCCGGTAAGTAGGTCAGCCAGTAATTTACTCTTGGTTTATTAGAGTGTGCTAAAAAAAAAGAGCAACACTGCTATTTGTTAAACGAGCAGCTGGACCCAAATTGTTGGGGGAAAAAAAGCCATCAGTTGAGAATGTGTTTTGTTAAGATTTCTAGCATAAAGAAAAGTATAGCAAAATCAGTTTGCCAGACAAATTTGTGTAGTAAGCAAACACGATTAAAGCAGCTTCTCTTCCATAGGAAGTTAGATTAAGCACCAGGAAGAACAATGCAGTGAAGAGCTCTGTATGACCCAGGGGACCAAGATGGAGGATGTACTTGGTCTTATGTAGCCTGATTAGACAAGCATTTTCCCCAACTGTGTTAACAGCCCAGAAACCACCCTTGAAAGAAAGAAAATGATACCAGTCACATTTCTTTGAATCACGAGGAAGACTGTTCTCATTCAGTTATCATATATAAAAGCAAAAGTAATGACGTTGTTCTTTTTAAACTAGGGTATCCTTCTGAGGCTGGACCTCAGGTATTTACTTCTGAACTAATCTCTAATTTCCCAGCGTTGCCATTGGAAATTCTCTCCAGTACAGTAACGCATCAAGTAAATTTTAAAGAGAAGGTATTGATTTTGAATTGTAGCTTCAGGTATACATGTAAGGCTAAGACAAATCTTTTAAAATACACTAACTGGATGGCATTTACGGGGAGAAAAGGCCAAAGATCTGGTCTTAAATTCTGAGATTGAAGCGCTAACACTTATCCTTCTCTCTGAAAGCAACATCAGCAGCTCCTCCATGTGAATATTCCGTAGTAAGGGATTTCTGTGGGTTTAAATAAAGGTGAAAGCAATGTCCTGTCTGTGCAGCATCATCTCCCCAAAAAACTGTCAGAGTGACTCAGAACTGGCTATTGTGTATGTTCTTACCTAGCATTCATAAAGGAGGTAAATTGTACCCTTTTTCTGCCTCAGTTATTTTACAGCAGCGCAGCTCTGCCTGGGCTGCGGTAGTGAACCAAAAGCTTTGCTGATGTTGGCCTCAAGAGCTTCCTTGAATGGTAGCTCTCAATTACAGTTTGCCTTTTCCTTTACTTAGAAACTTTGTTTTTAACAAGTTTTATTCATGAGCTGGCCTTCCTCAATGCAGGAGATTGATTTGAAAAGTTCAATTTCCCTTCCCCTTCTCCCTCCCTTCCAAAGAAATTTTTCTTTCATAAGCTCTGAAGCAAAAACATCATTAAATTTTCTTTTAAATGACTACTCGAGGGTTTTATGGAACCTTAACTTTCCGAAGGAGTCTGCAAGAAATCAGGAAGAGCATTTTACTAACAGCTTATTAAAAATATCCTGATAAATGTTTGTATTTCTAAAAATTCAGAATGCAAGTGAGATGCCATGTTGCTCTGCTGGAGAAAAAGAGAGAATTTAGGACAGTGAGCTAGAAGAACAGAGTATTCAGAAGGTAAAATATTTGATAGTCCCTGGTTTCTATTTATTTCTTAGTTTTCTAGGTCTGTAGCTTGCAGTGGACTACAGGATGTTTCTATTAAACAAAAGTGAGTATTAAGCAGTTATAGAATATGTTTTTGATTGTATTAAAGGACCAGTTTTCCACAGAACTCGGCTTTTAACAAGTGCCTACTGTTCATCTGGGCAAATGCATGCACACACGTATCACTTTTAAGGGTTTGGGGAAACAAGTATAGTATCAAGATACGAACTGAAAGTCAATAAATTTGGGTAGTGCCAATGCAACGGGGGCAAACATTTCATCAGAAACTCCAAGAGAATTCCAAGATTCTTCTGTGGCACTCATCTTGTGACTGATGAGTCTATTAGCCCTAATATCTTGTCAGTCCCAGAAGAAATATCAATCTCTCCGGGAATCAACCTGTTTAGGACATCATGCAGCACATTCCATCTAGCAAGTGAAGACTGTTCAGCACAAACCGTTGTTTCCACTATGTATTAAATGGGCAACTATATCAACTGTAGTTCATGGCTAATCTTAAAGAATAACCACATGAAGAATGCGCAGCTGATGTGACATCCTTTAGGTTGAGTAAGCACAGACTGCTGAAAGAAGACATATGTTCATCTCCCTCCATTGTTTTCTCCAAATTTCTAAAATAACTTCACTGTTGACAGCCATGATCACTTCATCTGCATCTAAGCCTTGCTACCAGAGAGTCAGGGGGTGCTAGGTATTATGAGCAATGAATCACCCAACTTCATAGATTTGTCCTAAAAGAGGAAGATTAAAAGTGGAATCATAAATAAGATTGTAAACAGCAAAAGAGCAAAGATCCCTCAATCCCATGTTTGAAAACAAGCTTGACACTGTGCTGCCCAAAAGAAAATAAAAGGGCACTGTCACTCTGCTGTGTGTACCTACTGTCTCACCACAAGACATTACTGAGACACACACAGTCCATTAATAGATCACTGGTCAAAATTCCCTCTACAAAATTCCACTTCAGAAAACCTTTTGCTTCTAAAGGGACTGAAGGCTCAGATACAAATCAAATCATCTTACTCGTGAAATAAGATAAAATTTTCACATTGAGGGATAGACAGGTGTACAATCAGCCACAGGCAGCAAGGATTTTGCAAAATGCCTGCTATTAATTATCTGATATCGTGAATCACCAAATTACTGGCTGCAGGCCTGTGGAGTTTCCATTCCCTGACATAGCAAAGTGGACTACAGGCTAGAATGTGCTATAGCGGAATAACTCAAGAGAACAGTGCTTGGACACTAACTACAAAACTCTGCTGAAAAATATACCAAAAGCAGAGCCACCTCTCCTAGTCCTGCTGATACGACTTACTTGTGCTTCAATCAAATGTATTTTTCTGCCTTCAGTAAATAAATGTATGAGTAAAAAATGTGCAGCTAAGATAAGTTAGTCTTTTTTTTTTCCTGCTTTGGGATCAGTATATGTAATAAACAGATTACTTCTTGGCCAAATATCTCCCAGTCTGAAGGGGCCATTTGACTTTTAAGAGCATACAAGTACTGTCACCAGCCCACTGCTGATCACTTGTCAATTATGCTTGCTGCCTAAAGTTTTAACCACAAATTAAGTAACTGGAAAAAGAATGAAAATAAGAAGTATCTCAATTTATAAGAGAATGCAGAAGGTATCACCTGAAATCCACACACTAAGCTTTGGTTCAGCCTTACCAGTAACGTCCAACCTGATGAGCATGAGATGCCCGGAATGACTCCGGCAAGACGATGACTGGAAAGAGAGGGCATTGGCATGAAGTGAGTTCTCTGGGGTAAGGCTGTGTGCAACTGGCTAACCCTGTCCTACTGGCCCTGCCTGCTACTCCTAATGGATACTAGATGAAGAAAATCATAGAGAACAGGCTAGCTGTTATTATGGGATGCAAAAGGCCTGGGAGACCACGAACTATACACCAGAGGAGCTGATGCAGGAGAGAATCTTGTGAAATGTAATTTTGACATTTAGCATTTAGCTGTGTTTGCAGCCCAAATATCATTTTAAGTAGGTTTTAACCCATTTTTAAAGCATCTATATTGTAACCGAAACCACTGATCTGTTACAAGTATCTAGAGTATCTATATTTTCTGGACAAAAAAGGAAGGCAGAAGCCAAGAGTGAATACATGTCAGAAATCACATGTTTCTATGAAAAAAAATTAAAGCAAAGGACTGTTTATGATATTCCACCACAACGGAAAGAAGGCTCGGGCTTATCAGACAAAGAACAAGTTCAGATTTCAGTCATGCAGTTCTTTAAAGGAGTTGCTGTTAAATACCAGCTATTTCTGCTTTCCTGTGAAGAAGAACATACTACCAGGAGTAAAGCTGGACAGGAAAAAACACGATTATTCTTCTGTGCTTCCCAATTTCAGCACAAAAGCTGTTTGAAAGTGAAGCAAAAACTCGCTCAATTACTTCCAGAGACAGCTGTAAATCAGAAAACCTTCACAAATTGCTGTCAAGGTACACTAATCCCTTTGCATTTAGCACAACGCTGTGGATACAATAACATCTTTAGCAGCTGGGGCTTGCGCACAGTTCCTTTTATGCACAGGACCACAGGGCCTGGCATTCTGTTGTGGATACACAAGATCTGATATAGTCTGCTAGCCTCAGCTTGGCTGACAGACATTTAACAAGGCATTGCTCCTACCCTCAGGGTCTTCAGTGAAATGAAGGCCTTCCCACTGCCTTCTGCTTTCCCTAATTATTCACAAACTGTGTGTGTCCTACAACTACCTAGAAAGTAGTTGTCTATGAAATAGTGTCTGTAGTTCCCTTCCCTGCCAGCTCTCCTGTCATCTTACCTCTCCTTAGAATTTGAGCCCAATAGCCTTTTCTCAGGACTAAGCATTTATTATGGCAGCCAGCAGGTAGCTAATTTCTTACACATTCATAACGATGTGAAGAAAGCCACATAGGTAAAATGTAAGGTAAATGGTAAAATAGGCTCTGACTCCCTGTGCAACTGGCAGATCAGGCCGTTATGACCTCTTGTGTTGGCAGACAGATGCTGGAGAAGCGGCTTTCTAACAGGACAGAAAAATGTGCTTCTGAAAGCAGAACTATAAAGTTCCTCTTCATGTGTTAAATCACAAACTAAAAAAATCCAGAATCTCCTTAAAAGGAATGGGCTGCCAATCAGTACTCAGACATTTCAAGGAAAGTTTCCGCTATTCATAGAATCATTTGAGTCGGAAGAGATCTCTAAAGGCCATCTACTCCAACTCCCCTGCAGTGAACAGGGACATCTATGCTAGATCAGGTTCTCAGAACCCCATGCAACCTGACCTTGAATGTCTCCAGGGATGGGGCATCCACTGCCTCTCTGGGAAACCTGTGCCAGTGTCTCACTGTAAAAAAACAGTTTCCTTATATCCATACTCAATCTTTTTTACTCTTTTACTTTGAAACCATTTCCCCTTGTCCTATTACAACAGACCCTGCTAAAGAGCCTGCCCCTCTCCTTCTTACAGCCTCCCTCAAGATACTGAGAGGCCACTATCAGGTCTCCCTGGAGCCTTCTCTTCTTGAGGCTGAACAGCCTCAGCTCTCAGTTTGTCATCGCAGGGGAGGTGTTCTACCCCTTTGTGGCCCTCCTCTGGTCATGGTGCAACATGTTCACATCCTTCCTGTACTGAGGACTCCATATCTGGACACAATACTTCATCCTGAAGAAGTTTCCCTGTTTCACTCCACCTCACCTCAGAGGCAACTTGGAGTTTTTGGCATTTAAGTGGCAGGCCTTCAGCTACACACTCACACACCTGAATCAGGCAAGCCAGATATGCACTCAGTCATTGAGCATAGGCAGTTTCTTCGTCAACACTTTGTTAGAGCAGCACCTGTACGCTGGGGCAACTTTTATGTGATAGATGCCATTAACCCATGGATAGGTGTTTAAAAAAGAGAGAGAGAGAGAGAATGAAATAACAGATGGAGCCACAAGGTCAGTGAAATGGTTCATATACAAAATTAGAACTATATGGAAGAATTTGTCATTCTGGTCCTTTCCCTAACCTCTTGTGGTCACATTTTCAGCAGAAAGATTTTGTGCTTTCCAGATATCTTCTCTGCAAGTTGTTAGCAAATGGCTGCAACTGTGTAGAAAAGCAAGCAGACAACTTTTGAGCATGACCAAGAGGAAGGCGTCTTCCACAAACAAAGTCGGAATAGATAGGCACCCGTTGAACACATTAAAAGTCACCTTTTCAAGACTCTCTGATCCCATCCTTTTGTCATTAACAGCATCAGTCCATGCTCACAGAGCTCAATTTGTAATCGCTCCTCTTACATCTGCCACTTTGCACTTCTCACAGAAAGGACCGAGTCATCAGGACGGAGCCCATAAAGGAGTGAAAAAAGCCTAATTTCCAGTAACACTACCAAAGAAGATTTGGGGTTGTGCTACACCTGTGAAAAGTTCCTCAGAGAGCAAGCAGGAAGACAGAATACATTTCAATGTGTTTTACAGTAACAAGGAAGCAGGTCAATTACGGCAATTCCTGAAGTAGTAATAACTGAAGCAGATTTAATGCATTGCTCTTTGGAGTCCAGTGAGACTTTCTATCATATTTAAGGACAGAACATTATCAAAGCTGTAATTCCATTCCATTCCACTGAGATAGACTTTCTTATCACAGGCACATGAAGTAACTGTAAAACTGAAAACTATACATGAACAAATGATCTGGTGGCAGATGTGGTGAATGTCCCGTCCCTGGACATACTCAAGGTCAGTCAGGACAGGGCTCTGAGCACCTGATCTAGCTGTAGGCATCCCTGTTCATTGCAGGGGAGTTGGACCAGATGGCCTTTAAAGGTCCCTTCCAACTCAAATGATTCTATCAATCTATGTTTCTGGGATCTGCTTTTCTTTCCATTTGAAGTAAGCAAAGCCTGAGTTACCGATTCCAGAGACTCTACCAGACATTAGACAAACAAAATGGCCAAAATTTTCCAAAGCATCTAGAGCAGCTGCTGCCTACTTTGTGATAATTTATAATTATCTATATTTGCAGAAAGAGTAGGTCAACCACATGTCTCAGTCAGCCTAAGCTTGGCATTGGTGATAAGGAAAATAAATGGGAAAGTTAAGGAAAATTCCATCTTTACAGACTGAATTTGCCCTGGACCTTCCAGAACCTCTCATGAAGCTTAGAAAGTGCTCTAAAACATCGATCCTTTTCCTGCAGAATAGTGTGACATTCTCATCTGCAGAACTGAAGGGGTGATACAGCAAAGAACCCGGAGAAGTGCCTCAGCAGAGAAGCACCATGATTTGTGCATATCTTACAGCTTTAGTGAAAAAAAAAACCAACAAAGTGATTTTGACTACGTAACTGATAAGCTGGTACTGTACCCAAACACCCAACAAAAACTGTCTGGCTTTTAAAGGACGTTTTGTCTGTCTTCCTTCCAATCTGCTCCTAAAGCTGCCTCTGAAAGGTACTAGCTTCCATCTTAACATAGATGCGGGGGTAAAAAGAGTTTCCTTAGCTGTGTATATTCAATTCAAGCTGTTTTCCTCTGTTGTACTTGTTGATATATCTCGTCCAAACTTGCTTTAGTTCATACTTTTTTTTCTTCCCAATAACAAATGAGTGCAGCAGCCAAGGACAGAATTTGTTTAACTCCTCATCCTTCCCCTACCTTCAAATTAACCTCTTGCACACTTCTGAAATGTGTAGCCTTGTACTGGAAAATAGCCTTCTTTCTTTCTGAGCAAGTCACGAATGCAAAACATTTTGCTTGATAGGAATGCTGCAGCGATGCACGCGACGTATTTTTTGTCTCTTAACAGAAATGCTCTATTTTTTCTAATTTTTAATCTTTATACAGGGAGAGGAAAAATTCTAATGCTCACCCTGTGAGTGAAGTTAAAATTACATACCCGCAATTTTTTCTCCTCACTGCACCATTCCTGGGTAAAGCAGCCTCTCTGGAAACAATAGCTCGAGCTTTAGGTATCCACTGGGAAAACAGCATCATGCTTGATTTAATGCCCTTCTCATGGGATTCATTCTTGCTAAAGCGCCTGTGTGGTTTATGCCAGAAGGGATACACAATTCACATGTGGATCCAACGCTCATTGGGAAGTAAGTACTGATAGAGCCTAACAGGAGTGAACATCCCATGGATTACAAAAGTGCACCTGAGAACTGTCCCCCATCAGGAGAAAACTAAAGGCTCACCTGACTGGTATGAGAAGGAGAAAGCTGAATATCAGCATCTCTCTCCAATACAACCAAAAGCTGTGACCAGAAAATAATTACTATTAGATTATATGGTCAGATAATGAGCAGAACGCTGTCAGTGCCTCAAAATCCACAAACAAAACGTGAAATAAGCACGATACCCTTTGGATCATTTTCAAAACACTTTTCAGGTGTGAGATAGATCATTCAAGCGATACACACAGACAAATAACGCCTCAGTCAGCATGCTCTATTGCATTCTGAGCAGTACCCACCAGAAATTCTCCAGGATCCTATACTTTATGTACATATATATATAAAAGAAACAAACAAACAAAAAAACATCTTTAACAGTAACAAAGCTTGCAAGGTGAAAGAGTGTTTTGTTCGCACTCTACCATTTGACACTAAGCTTGCCTTTGCTGTTCACACAGCTGGAGACTGTTCAGTGACAGAGCTGCAGATAGCATAATTTTTGGATTTACAATTCTGTAACGCATACACGAAATGCCACCCTCCCCCCCCTTGCTACATGTGCAGTCTGCTTGATTCAAAGAGACTGCATAGCCAAACCTGGTCCACTGCTATTTACCATGGATCTATAAATAGTAAATAGCACATTGTTTCTCTTGGTAGCCATTCATGTGACGACTACCTTCGTTTTGCCATTTATAGGAAATGAGGGACTGAGAGCATTAGGCTGCTTGCTGCTGTTTGTGGAACAAATTGTCTCAGAACTTAGACAAATAAGGCAGAGACAAGGAAAAATAATGTACATCATTACCTGGGACTCCACAATCTTGAAGTGATTTGCCATTCTGTACAAGGAGGAAAAGCCCAGCTATAAAAGGGAGACAAGAGAAAGGTGTTGAGTACTGCAACAGTACTGAACTAATAGCTTTCCTTGTCCATATGATGAAAGAAAATGAAAAATCCCTGACAATATAATGAATCTCTGAATGACAATGGAGCTACAGGGAGACAATAAAACTCATCACCCTAAAAGCATGAAAATGACAGATCAGTGCAACTTAAGTTTGTTACTTGACAAGCTCTTAGATTTTTGCACCACATCCTTCATATAAACTGAGTCCAAAGTTAACAAGCAGACATGCAGAACAAGGAAAACAAAACAAACAAACAAACAAAAACCAACAAATTAACAAACAAACTAACCTCAATTTGAAGAGGAAAAGGAAATAAATTGATTCAGGTTCAATTTGAGAGGAAATGGAGGAGCCTATTTCAGAAATGATGTGGAAGTTGCAAATCATGGACAGACTACGGTCCAGTTGGTCATCTACTCCATACGTACTTCCTCAACATGTAAAAACTAAGGAAGAAGACTTGAGCTTTTGGATATACGCTTCTACAAATCCATAGGCAATTTGAAAAGAATCAGGAGGGCAGCATTCTACTCCAGAAAGCAGAAAAAAGAATTTTTTCCTGTTTCTTGATACTATTCTGTACATTCATGCAATATCTAACATAGTGGGATCTCAAAGTGACTGGGCATTGTCCATGATGCTGTAATAGCAATAATAGGCTTGCTGAAATTAGTAAACTCATAATGACTTCAAAGGACACTGCCTCAAGGCACTGAACAATTTCTAGAGCCTGTTTCTATTCAAATTGTTTTCTGTGAAATAATCATCATTTGTACCTCTTAGAGACAGGTCACTCATATAGACAGAGGCTGGTGAAGGAAAGCAGAAGTAAAACAGCAGTTGTTTGGTAGCAAAGCAGTATTTCTTGCTGACAACAATAAATGCAGCCTTCTCCTAATGACCAGCAAGATCTAACCATAGACAAACAAAACTAATCTCAGAGAAGAGATAAAGCGGGAAGTATTCTCACTGGAATCTAGCTAGCATCCAAACACTCACTGTTAAATTCTGTTGAGAAATTTTACATCTTCAGCAAAAATAATAGAGTCATTTGCAAATGAATTCTGACTGTTCCTTCCTGCCATGCAACTCTTCATTATCAATTCTCATTTTCCCTTCAGTCTTCCTCTAGAACTTACATTACTTGTTGGAAATATATCCCTTGTTTGAGAAACAGGATTTTGTAACACCTACTCTCACTTTTTGTGAGGATGGGAAGGTTATGGAAATGAATATTATTTAATTTGCTTACATATGTTCACATTTTAGGAGGATGAGATAAATCTGGGAAGTATGGATCATTGCAGAGAGAATTTGAGTCTTAGAAGAATGAATCTGAGATGTTGAAGTGGGCTGGTATGTAAGATAAACATCTTCTGAGGCCTGCCAAAGAGAAAACATTCTCTTTTACTAAGCAGGAACTTTATGGAAGAAAGGCAAGGTTTTCTCCCTACACAGAGGTAGCATTAGGAGATGGGACAATCTCTTCTTTGTATGTGAGAGATTTTGGTTTTCAGGCACCTTTTCTAGCCTTCTGGATCTGCTGCCTTCTTCCTACACATCCAGATATTAATAGAGATTGCACTTACTCCTCTCTAGCGTCAACCTCTTAACTATCTTTTTGTTTTGGACATAGCTCAATACGAAGAGGGGCAGTGACTACAAACACTGAGTGAACACGGGGGTTCCTGGAAAAGAAGATACTGACATTATTTGTATTTGATATTTGGGGGATAAAAAAACACAAAGCAGGACTTACATAAACATCAGCAGATGTTGATTAGCTTCTTTTAAAAATAAAGGGTTGATGTTGGTAAGTGTTAGAGAAAATCTGACTGCCTTTACTGCAGACAGGGAGCTGAACCTTCACACTAGTCAGTCCTGTACCATGCCCGTATATTACAATCACATAAAAGATTCCTACAATACGGAAGAAACACAAACCTCCATATCTTATAAATAACAATCTGCAGACCCTAAGTGAGTACAAGGATGTAATTCACTCTAGGATTTCTGCAGCTGTTAATAAATCACTCAAGCTGCACTCTGGCAGCTTATGACATCAGCAGCAGCCCTCAAGTGAATTACAGCCATTAATTTACACAGAGGAGGCCATCTATCACCTATTATTGACCATCTGTTACTGAGAAAATGTACATTTTTTATAAATTATTAAGATTTTGATAGAAAATGGTCTTTAATTTTATTCGTTTTCACATGCATTTGTGATGTTTAACTTCAGGTTTGTAACCATCGGTACAAACTGATCTGTGACACCAGTTGGAAGCAATCACACGTTGATGGCAGTGGCACAACCTACCTCACGGCTCATCTGGGAGGCACAGCACTGGGTGCTTAAGGCTCCTTCATGGATATGAGTGGAAGGGATTGATCCTCTCAAAGGCATTGCGGGACTGTACTTACTCAGCAGACAAAAGAAACAAACTCCCAGTGTGTCCAATGCAATATAAAGTGCTTATCCACTGCTCGCTATGTCCTTTGCAATGTGAAACCTGTTACACTTTGTACATCATTTCTTCCAAATAGTAAAAATAACAGCTATCAAACATCTGCTTGTATCAAAGGAAGATAAAACACTATCTCAAAGGAAGAATCAAGCTCATTACACCTGCTGAGTTACTACAGCCTCTTCCTTGTACTTCTATTTCCTCCTGTTTCTACTTCATGAGGTGGTATCGCTGTGCCCTTACCATCAGCAGGACTGGTTGTACAGATTTGGGTATAGAATATACGCAATTTAAGTTATAGCAGCTACAAGACATAGTATTATTTTTAAAAGGGGTTATTGTTAATGCTTTGACAAACTCGGAGATTTTAGCATAGGGCTTGTACAATAAATAGGAGTGCTTTTGGGCAGTGGAATTGGGCAGTGCTTCAGCGCTTCTGAGCAATGGAGAATGGGGGGGGAGGGGTCAAACTATGCATGGGGATCAGCTTGGAGCACATCTGAGTAACAAACAGTTCAGGGCTGGCTCAGAGCAGTACCACCCTGAGTTATTCAGTGTGCTCTGTTCCCAGATACTCCTCTCAGTGCTGTAAAACTTTCCCTGCACGAGGTGCCCCTAGCCTGGCAGGCCTGCGGGAGAGCCAGAACACGTACGACAACTCAGCTTTTTTAGTGGCACACAAACACACCCAGATGCCTGCTTCAAAAAATGCTTACACTGGGGCTATGCAGAAGTCCTGCATAACAGAAGTAGGCAAAAAAAATCCCAAATGCCTACGTGGCTGAGTTAAACTGTCAAGTGGGCAATGGACTTCTCAGTTACATGTTTGTACTCCTCAAAATTGCTCATAACTACAGTCTCCAAGTCAGATCTGCAAATAAAAGAAGAATAAACAACAGCATTCCTGTCACATAGGGACAAGACACCATTTGCTCAGCAAAAGCCACATCTTTTCCTGGAAACTGAATTTGGTTTTGTACCACTGAATAGGATTTGATGCAGTTGTTCTTCAGGGAAAGGAAAGGACTGAGGGTCTGGTTCTGAAACTGTAGAAGCTTGGACCTATGTGATGCCCTACATGAGTGCAGTACAGCAGTCTCCGCACTTAAATCCAAAGTTCAAGTTTCACATCTTAAAAGATGTGGTTTTACAAAACCACTCATCACATAAAGATTTTAAGAACTACAATTTTTAAGTGAAAACTGGATGCTTTCAAAAAGCTCGCAATATGATGATTACAGGATCGCAGCCTATGTGAGACATTGAAAATGCAAATCTCAAGGTGGAAAGAGCTACAAACCCAGCAAAGAGTAAATACAGTTATTTATAAATTGTGTAACTGTCTACAATTCAGGAACACTACTTCAGGAATTAAAAACTACTGATTCCTGCCAGTGCACACTGAAATAAACTCATCTGGCATACGTTCTACATCTTTCAGCCCTGTGTTATCAGAAAAAAATTATCAAGCTGAAGTCACAAAATCATCATGTGACTGAAATACTGGGTAATGTGACTGAAAGAAACTTCTACTCCTGTAAGAAATGATGCCATCGTGGCTGTTCTTTGATAATCAACTAGGAAGCAATAAACATTTCAGATCTGAGACCCTTTGCATTCCTGCGAGGACTAAGCCTAAATGATAGCATGAACTTAGGAAGTGAAAGTTTTGTTGAAATTCTCTATGGGGTTTTCACAGTACAAAATACAACAAATTTCTGATGACATCTAGTTGAAGCCAGTCACCATGTGTCTGCTGGTTTTCAGAACAAAATAAGGACAAGCAAAATAGTTTAACATAGTAGTCTTACTTCTGAAGCATGCTATGCATGACCACCTGACTTTCTGATTTTCAAATACAACATTTTGTGTTATTGAATGAAAGAGCTACAGTGGGAAGATAATAGAAGGTAGGAAAAAATGACAAAACCAATTGCAATCAAACCGAAAACAGCATCTTCTTTTTTTTCTTTAACTTTTATAGTTGCTACCAGAATAGCAGCAGAAATAAGTTTTAGATAAATGTATTCTGAAAGAGAGTCCTTTCAGCCCGCTTTGCTTTCAGATCACAAGTTGGAGCCTGCAGGAGGGTGTAAATAAAGTTTGCTGCCCTTCCTTCAGCTCCATTCAAACTCACCATGCACTGCTGAACTGCAGTGATCCCTTCATGCCACTGGGACCAGAGATGGCATCTCCTGGTCCCGCACTATGCAGTGCCCACCCACTCCATGCGTGCACTGAACAGGCTGAGGCACCTATAAAACAATATACAAGCACTGTTACTAATATTATCACAGTGTCACTGCCTGTTGACCTATTAATAACCAATTGTGGTCTAAGTAAAGCTTTCCAGGGTTTGTAAATTAAGTGTAAAAACTGCTAATCTGGTTTAACAATGGGGCATGGCAAGGCTGAGCTTCAGGAGCAACTCCTTGTTGTTACAGTAACATCCATTTGTTCAAAATTTGTGTTGTTGGAATCCATGTCATTTCCAGGAACTGCAGCGCATGGGTAATTAAAGTAGAATTAAACCCGGTTCCACGTGAAAAGTGTATTTTATTAACAACCTTAAACCTAGTTTCCTACTAAGTACCACCAGAAGACTTCCAGTACACAAAGGGAGCTGATAAACAGGAGGAGGACTTACTTTTTACACAGTGTAATGCTGATAGGACAGGGGGGAACAGCTTTCAGCTAAAAGAAGAGATTCAGGTTGGATGTTAGGAGGAAATCCTTTACTCGGAGGGCAGTGAGGCTCTGGCACAGCTGCCCAGAGAGCTATGGATGCCCCATTCCTGCAGGCGCTGAAGGCAGAGCTGGATGGGGCCCTGGGCAGCCTGAGCAGGTGGGGGGCAGCCCTGCCCATGGCACGGAGTGGGAACTGGGTGGGCTGTAAGGTCCCCTCCAACCAAACCATTCTGTGATTCTGATGACCGCAGGGGAATCCACAATGCTGGCAAGTGGCTCTCAGAACTTTCTCTGCAGCAAATCGCTCCCACAAACGTTTATGGTGACTTACAGCGAATGCAAATACCCTAAAAGCTTCTGCTAAACGTATAAAAATAAAATTTATGTCTGAGAACAAACTGCACCGTGATCCCTGTGCTGTGTCAAGAAACACAAAGGGCAACTTAAAATATCGGGCGTGCAGTAAAACTTGCGAACTTTGAGCAGAACGCAGCTGTGCGGATGACCCAACTTCTGCACCGAGGGGCTGCCCCAGGAACACACCCCGTTAGCGCCCACAGGAGCACCGCCCGACGGGGAGAGCAGCCCCGCTGTCCCCAGGCGGCTCCGTGACGCTCTCAGCGCCTCTCCCGGAGCAGAGCGAGTGGGCGCCATTTTTAAAGAGCCCTGTCAGTGCGGAAGGGGAAACAGGTGCCTGCTGCTCGCTGAAGTGAAGGCCCCGCCGGGCCGGCTGTAGCCATACACACAGTTTGGGGCAGGGGAAGGGACACCTGCGTACCGTAGCAGGGCGGCCACGAGACCGCTCGCCCTTAAAGCACCAGGATAAGCAGCGCCTGCGATGGGACTCCTCACATTTAAAGGGCAGCCCCGGGCGGAGGGATCCCGGCAGCACACAGCCGGCCGGCACTTCTTACTCCCCGTGCCCCGCCGAGCGGCGGGGCGGCCCGGATCTCGTTTTCTCCACGGAATCCTTGCGCAGCGCCGAGCTGTCATGGGAGCTGCGGTCCCCGCTGTCCGTCCGCCGCGGGCGAGGCGCGGCAGCTCGCTGAGTCGCGGCCTGCCCCTGCGCCGGCCCGCGTGAGGGGGAGGTGGGGAGCGGCGCGGCTTGAGGAAGGAGGAGAAGAAGGGTTCGGTTTTCTTTCGAGTTGTGTATCCTTCCGCGCAGCGGGCACAAGAGGCTGGAGCCACGGTGTCCCTCCGCCGCCGGTAGCGCAGGGGCAGGCGGCGCCTCTCCGGAGGGGGGCGAGGAGGTCGCGGCTTCGCGGGAGAGAGAGGAAGAAACTTAGGAGCGTGGTGGCTGGAGCAACGGATCGCCCGGCTCGGCAGCCCTGCGGAAAGAGGCCTTCAACACAGAAAGAGAAGCGTGAAGAGGAGGAGGAAGCGGCGGCGGCCACCGCCGGCCCTCACCGCCGCCCCGCGGGGTCCCTGCGAGGGAGCCCGGGGGACTCTTTTTCGCGGGGTCCGGCGGAGGGATCTCTCGGCGGCTCGCTCCATCGCCTCCCCCCTGCACTGCTCGCCCCTCGGCGCCGCCATCTTGGATTTTAATCCGCCATTTTTTTCCTCCCCCCACTCGGAATTATTTTTCACCATTACCTCCGTGCTTTTTTTTTTTCCCCCTTCCTCTCCTTATTTTTTTTTCCCTCGCTCGGCTTTCTCTTTTCTCTCCTCGCCATTTTTCTTTTTTTTTTTTTTTTTTTTTTAATTTCCCCCCTCGCTCCTTTGCCTTGGATGAGCCATTTCCCACACCCGGCGGACGCTGGGGCAGCACCGGCGGCAGCGCGGAGGTGGCCTGAGGTGAGCGCGGGGGGCACAAAATGGCGGCGGGGCAGAGCCCTCCCCGCCCGGGCCTCCCTCACCGAGGGGCGTCCGCCCCCTCCCAGCCCCGCGGTGGGGAAGGCCCGAGCGGAACGGTAGGCCCTAGGGGGCAGCAGGGAGCTGGGTGGGAGGGAAGGGAGCGTCTGTAGCCGTCTACAGGCCTGGGGCAGAGTGACTGAGAGCTGTGTGGAAGGAAAGGATCTGGGGGTGTTGGTCAGTGCTCGGCTGAACGTGAGACAGCAGTGTGCCCAGGTGGCCAAGAAGGCCATCAGCATCCTGGCTTGTATCAGCGATAGCGCAGCCAGCAGGAGCAGGGAGGTGATCCTCCCCCTGTACTCAGCTCTGGTGGGGCCGCACCTTGAGTGCTGTGTTCAGTGCTGAGCCCCTCACTATAAGAAGGATATTGAGGCCCTGAAGCCTGTCCAGCGATGGACAATGAAACTGTGAGGGGTTTGGAGCACAAGTTTGATGGGGAGTGGCTGAGGGAGCTGGGATTGTTCAGTCTGGAGAAGAGGAGGCTCAGGGGAGACCTTATTGCTCTCTACACCAACCTGAAGGGAGGTAGTGGGGAGGTGAGAGTCAGCCTTTTCTACTTGGTAACAGTGATAGAATAAGAGGGAATGGCCTCAAGTTGCACCAGGGGAAGTTCGAATTGAATGTTAGGAAACATCTCTGAAAGAGTGGTGATGCAGTGGCACAGACTGCCCAGGGAGGTGATGCAGTCACCGTCCCTGGAGGTGTACAAGGAAGGGGTGGATGTGGCACTGAGGGATGAGGTCAGTGGGTATGGTGGGGATGGGCTGGGAGTTGGACTCGGTCTTCTTAGAGGTCTTTTCCAACTTCAGTGATTCTGTGATTATGGCCCATTGAGCCAGGTGTGTTGTTGCGTTCTCATCACATGAACCAGAAACTGCCTGGGTCCTCTAGGGTCATCACTGAGGGATTTTTGAATATAGCTACATACCGTTTTTAAATGAGAATTTTACCTTTCTCCCCCATCCCCATTCTAAAAATGCTGTTGGTTTTCTGTGGGTTTGGGTGTTTTTTTTGTTTGTTTCTTTTTTAATTACTTCGTTACTTTTTGGAGGGTGTTTGTATAATGTCAGTCTTTGCTGTAGAGTTCAAAGCAGGTTGCATACTACACTTATTAGGAGATACGCCTTAACTGGGGGTATGTGTGAAAATGCTCAGTTTCCCGGAGTCACATAGCTAAGCATATATTGATGTACATGCTTGAAGGGAGTTATAAGCAGGGAGGGGAACAACTTTTTACATGGTCTAGGAGTGGGTAGGACAAGGAGGAATGGCTTTAAACTAAAAGAGGAGAAATTAAACTAGATGTTAGGAAAAAAATTCTTTGTTCAGAGGGTGGTGAGGTGCTGGCACTGGCTGCCAGAGAGCTGAGGATGCCCCCTCCCCGGATGCACTCAAGGCCAGGTCGGATTGGGCCCTGGGCAGCCTGATCTCATGGGGGGCAGCCCTGTCCATGGCAGGGGGTTGGAGCTTGTTGATCTTTAGAGATCTCTTCCAACCTAAGCCATTCTATGATTCTGTGTGTGTGTATATCTGCATAATTAGATAGGGGTGTGTTGATACAGAAGTTGTCCTTAATCATTTATCAGCTTTAGAATTCTGTCCTTGCTTCCAGATATGTCAGCAAGTTTCGGGGCTACATTTCACCTGAGCATCTGTTTGCTGCAGCTCCTTGTACCAGTGCTAGTGAACTACTTTTTTCCTAATGCAAATGCAGACAACCATTTTACTTCTTTTTAAATATGTGTGTGTACGTGTGTGTGTGTGTGTGTGTGTGTTAAAGCTTTGTCTTGGAAACAGATTTCCTTGTAAGTTCTAACGATGTGTATGTTTTGCTTCCAGTAGGTATTGGAGCTGAAATTATTCATCCACTTCTCCGAGCCTTTTGAAAAGTGACTAAATGCAACTGGGTCAGGTTGTCTGTGGGCATGAAGTGGTTGGGAGAATCCAAGAACATGGTGGTGAATGGCAGGAGGAGTGGAAGCAGGGCGTCTAACGACCACGTGCAGAATCAAACCAAATTGCAGCACACAGGAAAGGAGAATCCCAGGTCTGGCAAAAATGGAGTTGAGAGAAGATCAAGCAGATGTACGTACATGTTTATGCAGTTTGGTGTTTGTGCTTCGTCTGTCAGTTTGCGTGCCAGGCTTCTTCTGTGTCTTAATTCACAGAGGAGGTGTGCATGTAGCTCTCATCAGAAGTACTGACTATGTTTGTGTTTGTTGGACGTTGTAACTCATGTTGGGAATACGGATCTCTTCAGTTTAAAAGTTAAGTGAGAGTAATAAATTAATCTGAAGCTGGTTGTGTGCAAAATAGATGATAGGCACTTACTGAGAACTAGTGTGATTGGAGCTAGATAGCAAGTATGACTCGAGTTACTAGCCCAACTTTTAGTGAACGTGTGTTTGTGTAGAAGTAAACCCCATTTTCACTGAAGTCACATGTGAAGTACAGCAGTTAAAAAGCTGTTCTAAGGAACATGGATGTTTATTTTTGCTATTGACTTGGAGTGAAGAATGAAATAGAAATTTGGAGAAAACTCTTGTTTCAAATTTTAGGATGGTCAGGCTTAAATTTTCATGGCTTTGTCACACTCATAGCCTTAAACTTTAGAAACAAGTACGACTGGGTTGTGTACTCTGGGAAGATGCCTGTATGCGGGGAGGTGGTGAGAAGGTAGCCAAAATTAAAGACACCCATAAAAATACATTCTGAAATGCTCTCTCCATTGTCAGCTACAATAACCAACAAAAGCAAGAGTTAAAAACGAACTGTGCTTCTGCTTCTTCCTTTGTGATTGATTTTTACTTTTTTTTTTTAACTATCCAAACTTCGGTTGCAGCCTCTCCTTCCCCCTGATGTAGGTGGGTTTCAGAACGTTCCATAAGTGATACCTGGTTTATGCTTTCTTATTTGCAGGTAGTGGTGCTTCGGGATTTGAGGGTCAGAGTCGTTACGTGCCTTCCTCTGGAATGTCTGCCAAGGAACTGTGTGAAAACGATGACCTAGCAACTAGTTTGGTTCTTGATCCTTACTTAGGTTTTCAGACACACAAAATGAATACTAGGTAACTTGTCTTTACTTTTCTGGAAAAGAATTGGTCCTCTGATTACATCAATTAAGATGATAACTGTGGAATTTCCTGCATGTTTACAGAAGTCTGAAACAATGACAGTTGGTGGATTCTGCCTTTAGAATGGGGCTGCATGTGAGACTGCAACTTAAAGCTCTGTAGCTGTATGGCTTTGTAGCGCTATCACAGGTCTTCCTATTATCCTTAGCAACAGCTTGTGCTGTAGAGCTGTGTGTTAATAGATGCTTTTCTAGCTTAAACAGTTAACTCATCCTCAGCTTTAAACCTTTAGCCATTGGAAAGAATATTTCAAAGACAGACAGGGGTTGGTGTCTGGGGAGTGTGGTGTACCTCCTGTTTATTTTGTCAGCCAGGGATTTTTTTTCTTCTCAACTTTTACAGTATCCTGGGATTTACTTCCTGAGTAGCAGTGTTAGTGCCACCTGATACCAAGCTCTTGCAGGTCCATGCTGAAGAAACGCTACTCAGATATGTCTGTGTGTATATATAAGATAAATTGATGTGCACGTTTGGAACCTTCCTACCAGATTTGCACATGCTGTTAAGCACCTGCCTGAATACTTGCCTTAAATTAAGGGTAGGCTTGTGGTTTAGTTGTGTCCCTCTTCCTGTTTGCCAATTACACCACCGTGTCTAAGTGTATTCTGTAAAAGATACGTGTTGCTGGCTTACTGGGGAAGCTATGCATGAATGGTAAGTTTCTAAGGACAGGGAACTGTGTTTATTATGTATGAACAAATGGGGGATCTTGGTCTGAGGTGGGTTTCCAGGCCAGGTGCTGAGAGGCAGGCTTCCCAACCCTTGCGACTTATTGCTGTGGATATTTTAAAAGAACAGCTTTATAGCATGGGCAAATCCCCAGAGTATCAGTTCAGTGTATTGTGTGTGTGTGTCCGTGTGACAAGCTGATGACTGGTAGAGCCTTACGGTGAGTTGCACCTGAAGTTGTAGCAGTGTGTTCCTACTAACTGTAAGGACTTATTCCAGGGAGAGCTCTCTTTTTTTTTTTTTTCTACAGAGAGTGCAGCGTCCATCTATAAGAGAAATCCCAGCATTCCTCCTCTTCTCCCTGTGCTGTTGATTTCAATAGCACGTTGTGCCCCAAACAGTGTCTAGGTGGAAACTCAGTTGTATCTGCATTTCCAGAAGTCAATTGAGACAAACATATACATGCTTAAAAGCCTTTTTGTTGTTGTTGTTGCATGGGTGGTGGTGTGCAGCTGTTGAGAACCAGCTAACTCTTTTGCTTTTTGCTAGGGAAATTATGTATCTATCAGTAGCAGGAGAGTTGCGTTCGTAAATGATATGTTTTCAAGGTGTGAAATACTTCTGGAATTACTGATTTGCAACAAAGGACTACACAAAGCCTGTCATCATGTATTTCTTCCTTTCTCAGGCTTGGAGTACGCTTACAGGCAGCCTTCAAGGACAGTAGTTAATAATGTTGGAGCACTGTGGGAAATACTTAGGTGAGGCTTACAACTTCTGCCAGAAGCTTGTTGTCTTGGCTCTTCATGTCTTGCTGAGAGAGTTTCTGCCATTACAATGAATCAAAATTAAGCTCTCAGCATGGTTCTTGTTTGTCTTTCAGCATAGTGATGACTTCTGCTCATCTCTGCAGCTACTTAGCTTGGACCGCCTTCCTTCCCTCTAGTGAGATGCAGTGTTTCTGTCACTTTGTAGAGTTGCCCTCATGTAATTCTGAGGGAAGGTGGTGGTGGGGGGGGGGAGTGAATGTTTGTAGGCCCAATTCAAAACAAATATATTCAGGTACCACATGTACGCTTGTAGTAAAAAACAAAGGTTACAGCTTCTGTTGGGTATCTCCTGTTTCATTGCGGTACAGCCATATGAATCTTAGCAACATCGTTTGTGTAATGAGGTGAGATTAAAATCAAATAGCCGCTTATGAAGGCATGGAAATATTTCCTCACCCCGTGCTCCAGTTTGTTTGAAGACTCACATGGAAGTGACTGTGGCAGTTTTGCTTGGCTGTTGGTAGTGCACAGAAAGTGTTCTAGCAGCTAGCAGCCCAGTGTGAGTTCATGATAGCTTACTGAAGTTGTATTTTATCTTGCTTCTAGAAGCCAAATCTGCATTTTTTTGTTTGTGAAAGTCTTCTATACAGGCACTCTTTGTACTTCATTCCTTTAGTTGAAGAGTTCGTAAAGATGGCTTGTTTTTCCCATAGTATATTGATTAGAGAAGAAACTTATAACACTGTAGTTAAATATCTAGGTAATTCCTGGAACTTCTTTCTTTATACCTTCTCTGTACTGAAGCAGTGACAAGAACCTGAGTGTGCTTTCTGTGGGGGTTGTTGTTTTTTCTGGAGGCAGTAAGAGGAAGGAGCCACAATTCCTAAATGTCCACTGTCTTGGGAATTGGGCTGGTAGCTTTGTAAGCTGTCATGTCAGTAATATCTCAAAGAGCTGAAAGCTGGTTAGCAAAAGATTTCAGTCACATCCCCTAGTGAGGTTTTCTGCCGTTCCTCTGAAATGTCATCTTGTTGCCAGGGATTTGGTAGCCTGCCTGAAATGTAGCTCTAGAAGTTCTTTAATGGCTTTACTTAAAAGTAACTTTATTTGTTTCATCATCCTGGTTTTCCAAGAGAAAGCAGATTGTTTCCAAAGGTTGTGCCCTTCTTTTGGTCATTTCCCCTAGTTGGGTAGCTCACATCCCTGCAAAGTAGCATGGTGGTAGTTAGAAAAACCAAAACCACCACCCGTGTTGGAGGAGGGACCATCTCGTCCAGTGTGGATACTCTCAGAGGTTTTTCACTTAATAGGAATCCTTTGATAGCAGACCTTTTTTGTGGCAAAGGCTATCCTGGCTGTAAGATTCATGTAGGCTTGTTCTGTCTGTAGAAAGAAACCCCATTATTCTGAAAACTAGTGTTTCCTGGTTTGAAAGTTGTCGAACACTGGAGGTTAAAGCTGAGGTTTGTAAAAAGCCAAGGGGGTTCTTGCTTATCTTACCATCTCTTTTCCCTAGGCTGAGGGCTGAGTCCTGAAGTTGCCTAAATGATTAATCCACCTTTGACTGTATTGTACACAAATGTGTTAGTATTTAAATTTCGAGCCAGTCTCCTGATCGTATGATTGCTGTTACTGATTGCTCTTGGTTCCTGGTTCCCTAAAGCACAAGCATCATGCTTGGGAATACCAAGAGCACTTCCTGTACTACCAGGAAACTTAAATGACACTTGGAAGTCCAATGCATTGTAGTCTGTTTTAAGGAGAATCCGGGTGTGTTTCTGAGCTCCACATTGCTGCTCTCTGTGAAGCTGCAAGCTGGCACGTGGGATGGCTGGTTTGCCTGAAAGAGGAGCAAGCTTTAAGAATGACAGTTTTCCAAAGCAAACGTGAAGTTTTTGGAGATGATATGTTGGAAGCTGCTTTCTCTCAGCAGTGTGCCAAGAGCGTTTGCTGGCCTTAGGGAAGCAGGCAGTCATTCCTGAGCTAGACAGAGGGTGTCACTCCTGGGCCCCTAGTCACGGAGCAGCAGCGAAGACAAAAAGGGCAAAGCAGTTCCACTCGCTTGCATTTGGAGGTCTGTGCTGAATCTCTGCTCCTCAGCTCGTTTAAATAGAGTAATTAAGGGGGTCATCTTGACTGAGTGGAGTTTGAATGTGGAAAGAGGCACTTGACACCTACTGCAGGGGGTTGCGTGGCTTCAGTGCTGTGCTGTGGGGATGTTGCGTTACAGGTAGCAATATGCTTTTTCATTCTGGAGCTCTTACATTCTTCAGACACCATTGTGTACTTGCTGCCAGAAGTGATTTTGTTTGACTTCTGTGTAAAGTATGTGTTCTTTTTTATTATTTTACATTTTCCTGATAAGTGAGTTTATCAGTGAGGTTATTGAGCTTGCTCCTGGTTCTCTTCCTCCTCTCTTCCCATTCCCAAAGACTGTCTTGGAATTAGCTGTTGTGCTGCTGCTGCTGAATGCTTTCGATTTAAGAACCAACCAAACAAGAAAACCCTACTTTTACACAGGTTTTTCTAGTTTTACTTCTAGCTGCACTGGCAGTAAAAGTGTTACATCTCTGAAGGATGGAGTGGCTTCAACACAGTAGTCGTGCTGACTGTTACGTTAAATTGTACCCTGCCACTCCAGGTGGTAGAATGAAAGAACATGGGTTCTCCCAGCTCCCCTTGTCCTCAGTACTTTAAAAATGCATTATTTGTCAACTGTACTGTGGAGAACTAATTTCTGTGGCTGCTAGAATTTTCATTACTTCTATCTAGGTTGGATTTGAGCTTTGCCCACAGTGGCACGTGTACATTTTTCAGCTGCAGAAACTTAAGGAAAGTGGACTCCTTGATCATTTAAAAAATGCAGCCTTGAGCTTTGGCCTTCAAGGAATATGGGGTTTTTCCTGGTAATGGCACTGGAGATGAAACACAAAAATTGATTATTATGGAACTAGTTTTTACTTAAGGTACTCCTACTACAGATTGGAAAAAATGTTAACTAAGTGTTACTTTTCAGCTCTTGTTATGTGGTCTTGAAATGCTTAAGAGTCTCGCAGTGCTCGCTTTTTGCGCTGAATCTCTGGAGTTACAGAAGCAGTAATTTGCTCTCTTTCCACAACTACTAAAGAAAAATAACAAGCACTTTGTCTGGAAGATAAGAGGCTGACAAGATGCTGTATTTTGACAAATTCACTCTTTCTGGTTTTTCCCAGTCAGAGTTTAAGAGTTAAATTTAGTGGTAAAGTCCTTTGGTGCTGTCAGGTGCATGCATTACACAGGCTTTCGTACTGGAACTCTTTCAGGATCCATTTTTGTTCAAACTCACTGCTCTCAGTGGCTGAGCAAGGTGTTGTGCTTCCAAACTTACCAGAACCTCTCCTTTAACTTCCCTTAGGAAGTTAAGAAGTAGGCAAGCATCTCACTGGCCTTTGGCTTTGTACCTTGGAGTTTCAAGATTCTTTAAGTATTCCTGAGGTAAGAGGAAACAAGAGGGAGAAGGAGCTGTGCTTCATCAAGCCGTTTTCTTACATCCTGCTTGTTGAGACAGCCTCAGTTTGGCCCTTAACTGGGATAAGATCATCTTCTGCTGGGAAATTTAAGAAGTTTCCATCCTGCAGCTTGTCAGGAAGAAGAGTGATTAGTCTTTCTCTGAAGATACTGTGATAGCTGAGTTTTGCATTTGTAACTTACTTGGAACAGCCAGACTGTTCTGCAGCAAACTCTATGCTCTGTGAGACCTGCTTCCCTGGAGCTGCTCGTAGGATGGCTCAAGGATTCTGTGCTTGTGCTCGGATTCAAATATGAGAGCATCTTGTTCAGTTCTCACAATGGAATCTTACAGAGGTGCAATTCATGGGAGCAAACCAGAAGTTTGGATAGACATGATTCTGACTTGAGTTGACTCTTGAGACGGGGTGGCTGGTTTGTTCATTTTGTTGTGCTCTTTCCGTCTCTTCATTTCTCTTCTGTGAAGTAGTCTCCCATTTTACTGACATTTAAAAGCCTTGGTTGGTTGGTCTTGCTCAGCTCTTAAATATGTTTAGCTACAGTGTCTTTTCAGGCTCTCTTCATGCTGTTGGAAACAGTCGTTAGGTGCTTTGAGCACATCAGTAGGCTTTTCATGTCATGTGTGAGGGAGGAAGTTCTGTACTACCAAAATCATAGATAGTACTGAGGATAGCTTCTCACAACTACTTGGTTTTGTGGTGGGTAGTGCTGGGAAAGTCTAATGAATAAGTTTCTATTTCATAATGCTCATTGGAGAAGTGAAGCATCTATATTAAATGCAGCAGAGTCTCACATTCTCAGGGAAGATTCAGCTTTCAGGCTTTCTTGGCCTGCTGGCATCCTTTGTCTCAAGTCAGCAGGTACCCGTTGCAGTGTATGTGGTGATGAGAAACCTGGTTGCGGTATTCTGGCTTATCTCCAACTTCATGCAGTTTATATAGTGCAGTTCATGCCTGCGGTCGAGCTGTGGGAACAGCTCACTTGCTCAGGGTGCAAAGCGTCGTTCTGTTTTGTTGAGTTGGGAACCCGTGAAGTGGGATGCTCTGTGTTGTGCTCCCGGTTTCCAGTCTCTCTCCGCATACCTGTGGATGCTTCCATTGCTTGCTTGGATTCCTTTTTTCCTTTGCTCCTTTGCCATGTACACCATCTCAGTAAAACATGTGATAAAGGTGCTGCAGGAGATCCTTGATAGTATTTTTGAACCCTTGGCTTCTAAATCATGTACTTTGAAAGTCCCTGTTTCAGATTCCAAATGATTGGCGTACAGCATGACACTTATCTGACCTGTTAGTGTTTCAAGGTGTCTTTTGGTTTTGTTTTTTACCGTACTTTAACCATTCTGTAGCCTTCTTTTTGGTCTTTGCAAGACTTGTGCATATAGTATTTCTACTTGTCTGGAATGATGTTATGTGAGTTGCTGCTAGACTTTTGAAAGGCCTCTGGTAGCAGTGTAGAGTGCCTGAAAAAAGAACCTGGGGAAACCCCTGCTGATGTAACCTACGGAGCTGTGCAGGGTTAGTGCCTGTTCCTGAGCTACCTGAGGTAACTCATCAAGTCTGGTCAGCTTCTAGAGAGTGATGCATTGTGGAAGAAGTGAAACAGGAGAGCCACTTTGAGGCTATAAGGTGTTCTTCTAATTACTAAAAAACATAGGGCGTTAATTCTTTTTCTGTTTTAGGTTTTCCATCTACCATGCTTTCTTTTCTTCCTTCTTCCAGGGAGCTAGGATACTGCTTTCTCTAGCTGGCATAAACTGAACTGCTTCTTGATGTATGACAATGCCTGTCAGCACATGCACATCTCCAATGCTAACACAGTATTGAATGTGATGGTTTTTCCATATATCTTTGTTCCTGCAGATTACTTAGCTTAAAAAAACAACAACAACAAAAAACCATTTAAACACAATGAAGGAAAAGGAGAGAGCAATCATTTGCTTAGCCCAGAAAGAACTGAAATTGCCAAAGCCCACATTTTAGCAGTGAATGCTACATCTCTTCCTCTTGTGCAGGTGGTAGTTAGAGATGTAAGCAAAGTGCTGTCCAGTCACATTTGCGCATGCTGGTGTGTATCGTGCTTGTGATGATAGGAGTACAAATGGGCCCCTGTTGCAAAAGGTGTTTCTGATAGCCATTACAAGAGTAAGTCCTTTTCTGAAACTAGTCAAGTGTAGTTTGTCTCATTCGGAGTTCCCTTGGTATCTGAGGAAGCTCTGTGAGTTTTGGCAGTCAAATCTGGGGGAGGTTTCCTTCTTATTTTTAGAATAACCAGGAGCTTTTCTCCTGATGGTATGGCTGACTGATAGGTGAAGAAGACTTGGTGTAACAAAATGACAGTCACCTCATCTGTAGTCTGAAGGGAGTTTTCTTCTGCAACAAGGCTTGCTGGGCATTTTGCTTTGGCGGAGAGGGGATAAGTGTGTTCTTTGTTAAAGAAGGTAATTGGAAAATTTCTGGCCCGACTTTTATTGCAGTTTGAAGTAGGTAAGTTTTAGAAGTGCATCATCTACTTCTCGTTAGAAATGCTGTAGTCTTGTTAGATGTTACCCCAGCAGGTAGAATACTTACCTCGTATCTTCTCTGAATTACCTCCTGTATTTTCTGTTCTGAAAGCTCACGAGGTTGCACTGATAATTTTTGCAATATTCAATAATATCTAAAGAATTGCAGAGTTATTATATTGCAGAGACCTTTCTTCAAATGGAGAATTCAGAGAAGATGCTTATGTAAAAGCATGGAAAGATGATAACCTGCGCTGCCCCTGGGAAGAGTACTCCTGTTAGCAGGTCTTTATTTATTGTATTAGGAGCAAAAATACAGCGTTTTACTTCCTCGTGAGTGAAGTTGTATCCCCTTCACTGTTAGCTGTGTGTGATTAAACTAAAATCGAGACGTGCAACGCTTAACATTATCTGTTAGGGAGCTGATGAGGGTTCCTTCCGCCAACTTAATTAAGGAACTTATTTCCTATTTTTTGTTTTTATCGCCAAATACAGGCTTCGTTTGGTAAGTAAGAGGAAGTAAGGTCAGTATGGTAATTCTCCACTAGGGATAGTGAAACCGGTATACATTTAAGAAAGTCTTAATCTCATGGCTTTAGTCAAAAGCTGTTAACTTCTCCAACTACAGAAGCCAGAACTGTGTATAGATCACTTGATACTAGCAGTACTATAAGACTTACAGCATCCAATTTATTTTCTTGATTTTTTTTTTTTTTTTTTGGTACATATAGCAGTCATAAATTGATAAGGAAAGTCAGGACAGTGTTTCTTCCATTATGCTAGTTCTTTGGCTGCTGTTTCATATGGAATGTTACTCTGTGCTGGTTGATCTTATCAACGATGCATTTTATACACAGATTACCTCAGCAGAATGGAAGGTTTTAAAGTTTCAAGCAGTAAGCTTGGAACCTTTATCATTAGCTCTGACAATGAGGGTCTGTGGTTTGCTCTTATAACGGTCGGTTTCTTCATGCGAGGAGCAAAATATTCGTCTGGCTAGCAAAAAATCTCGTGCTGTGAGTTACTGTGAGGAAGAACTGCAAATGAATAACAGCGGACTGGAATAGCTTTATTCTTTATTTCAGATTTCGACCTATAAAAGGAAGGCAAGAAGAACTAAAAGAGGTGATTGAACGTTTTAAGAAAGATGAGCACTTAGAAAAAGCCTTCAAGTCCTTGACGTCAGGTGACTGGGCCCGGCACTATTTTCTTAACAAGAACAAAATGCAGGAAAGGTTGTTCAAAGAACATGTAGGTGTATTTGTAATTAATGTGCTTTTTCAGATGGTTGAAAGGCTAAGAAAATGTCAGAGTTTCATAGGAATGTAGCAGTAGCAAAGTGAAGTAGTCCTCTGCAGTTACGTGTTGCTTGTTTGAATGCTTTTTTAACGTGAACTTCTTGTGTTTGTTAAAACCCAAATAACTTGAAGGAGTGTTGGGGAAAACTAACTTTCCATTGCTGTTTATTTCATAGGCGTATAGAAGGGAAAACGCATTTGCCTCTTCTGTTGTTGGCTTAAGTCCTAGGCAGAAGAGAGAAGCCCTGCTGCTGAGAGACAGAAGTTTTGAGGACTTATTTTTATATTGTGTTTTTTATTGTTGTTTTTTCTTCCTGTTTAGTTTTTAAACTCAGAGCTACTGTAAATCAAACTGCGGGTCAAAGAAAAGTAAAGGAAAAGGGAGAAGCCTTGGTACCTTAAAGCTCAATTGTTAATGTGTATAGGAGCTTTATGTGGGAATATTATTGCTCTTCCTCTACTTTGAGCACCCTAAAATCATTATGTGTAAAGCATAAAGGTTGTTGACGTGCCGAGTTGCAAAGAAATTGCAGTACTGTTTAACTTCAAAAAAAAAAAAAAAAAAAAACAAAGCTCCTTCTGGAATCCAACATGTTTGGCCTTTTCCTATTCTAAAATAGATCTAATCTAGTAGTATAGAAAAAAGCAGGCAGCAAATCCTCCTTTCCCAAAGCATTTTTAACTAAAGCTGCCAAAAGGAACTGCTTGGAGCTGTGATCTGGTCCAGCAATCTCTGAACCCAGCAGCTGGATTTCTCATGGAAGTACTATCTTGTTCAGAACCGGAAAGAATAAAATCTCATTTAAAAAGGTCGTTAGGTCTCCGTAGTTCTTTGAGACCCGAGACAACTTCTTGAACATAGGTGTGTTTTCCTCACTGCTATTGTTTTGCTCTTAATGGAATGCTATTATTTTCTTTCACTGCAGGTATTTATTTATTTACGAATGTTTGCAACTGACAGTGGGTTTGAGATACTGCCTTGTAATCGGTATTCTTCTGAGCAGAACGGAGCCAAAATAGTTGCAACGAAAGAATGGTAAGTAGTACAGCTTACTGTTACCTTCTGTTTCTGCCAATTATTTTGAATGAGTTAATAAAAAAAAAAGTGTAGCGTGATTTAGAATTAAAATTCTACTGAGGGAATTGGAGTGGAGACTTCTATTTAAGTGCGTTGAGGATCTCTGTATTGAAACTTTCTATGCTGGAAATCTTGAAGGACCTTCTGAGAGGGAGAAACTGGAGGCCTGCTTCGAAACCCTGTCAATAGCTAGAAAATGATTAAAGCACAGTATTGATGAGGGTGCTGTGCAGTCCCTGTAAAAGAAGAATTTTGCGCTTGCAAGGTTTGGCTTGAGGGAGTAAGTAAGAACGAAAAAATCTTTGTCATTTTAACAGCTGTGGAAGCTGAGGTAGTCAAAACTCTTGCGGTTACTTGCTTGCATCCTCAGGAGACTGCAGAAACAGTGATGGGTGATGCCTGTCGGACTTCACGCAATCGATTCTGTGTAGAGGCATAATAACATTTAGTTCATATAGAAGAAAAGGTCTGCCTAGCCTAATTATTGCTTTCGTGAAAAAATACCATGCTGTTAGACTTCGTGGTTTTTTAAATGTATGTATGCTTATTTTTACTGTTCTTTACACTAAAGGAAACGGAATGATAAAATAGAGCTACTTGTTGGCTGTATTGCTGAACTATCAGAAATGGAAGAAAACATGCTGCTGAGACATGGGGAAAATGACTTCAGTGTAATGTATTCCACAAGGAAAAACTGTGCACAATTGTGGCTCGGTCCTGCTGCGTTTATCAATCATGGTAAGTAGTAAGTATTGAAACTGTGTTAAATGGCACAAGCAGTTCTGTTCAGAAACAACACGAGTGATCTGAGCAACATAAGTGAGCTAGATCACAGCAGGGCATCAGAGAAAACACCAGAATCGAGCATACTGGTTACTGGTGTAATGCAGAACTCTTGTTGGGAGCTTCCCAAACCAGAGCTGACTGGCTGTGAACTGAGAAACTCAAAAAGAGGCTCTGGGAAGTGATGCCTTCTTCCTTCACAGAGACCTTGGAGCTGGCAGCTGAATTAGTGAAGCATATCAAGGCCTATTCTGAATTGTTAACATAGCAAAGTTTCTGAATGTATTCAGCAATAACGTATTAGGTGAACTCTTTGTGCTTCTTTTAAACGCTTACACAGAAGCTTCACTGATTCTGTTGCATTTGTACTCTGAAGGAAGAGCAGGTAGGATTTAAGATAAATCCGGTTACCTTGAAGAGGAGGGAATTTGAGAACTTGTGGTAGAGTAGGGAAGAGTTCAGAAACCAAACTATATCAAAGTGGTTATCTCCTGATACACAGCTTTATGCAATACTAACACGACTCCCAGTATATACTTGAGATTCTAGAGTTATTGAAGTCAGAGTGAATCCTTACTTTAGATATCTACAACTATTCATGTTTCAGGTCTTATCAACAGTTAATTGACTTTATCTTTTGGACCTTTTTCAGATTGCAGACCTAACTGTAAGGTAAGCAAGAAATTAAAAATAAATAAAGCCCCCCGCTTTTTTTCTTTGTTCCTGCACCTTTTCCAACCCAGCTGTTTTGCCACTTGTTTTCTTATTTACTGTTCAACCTTAATGACTTGCCTTTCTTTCCCTCCCCCTCCACTTCCTGTCCTCTTCTCAAGTTTGTGTCAACTGGCAGAGATACAGCATGCGTGAAAGCTCTGAGAGATATTGAACCTGGAGAAGAAATCTCTTGTTACTACGGAGATGGCTTTTTTGGAGAAAATAACGAATACTGCGAATGTTACACCTGTGAAAGGTACGCATTGATGTGAATAAGGCTTTCCAATGGCATTGGGCACATTCATAACGTATCTTGCAAAACTAGAGGCAGTTGGTTGTGAGTACGCAATTCTTCAACCCGTTATTATTGCTTCTTAATTCGTCATAATGATTTTTTCAAATTATTACTGAGTAGCCGTGTTTGCTAAGATCTCCTGTATTCTGTTCTTTTTTTTCTCCCCTGGAAATAGCCACAAAAACAAAAAGCAGTCGAGAATCTTTGGAATAACCTTTTCTGAGTAAGGTAGAATTGGAAAGAGAAGTAATTATAGATATTATGAGCCCGTTAGCAACCGGGTCCTGACTGCAGCTCTTAGAGCAAAGTAGATTTCATTAGTCTTTTCTTTGTTGATCTGAAGTCTTGTTCTGATGAAAACGAGCTAAGTAGTTTTCACATTATCTCATGAGAACTGTAGGGTTTAAGTATTAAATGTCTGCTGGTTAGGACAGTATTTTCTTACATCTATTTGCTGCACCATAGCAGCAAACTTACTTGTTTTTCATCTCATTGTCTGAACGTAACTTAAAATCATTCAAAGGAATTTCATAGTTGTTTCTTCTGTTTTCTGCTATGTTGAAATTTCTGCTTGCTGTGAGTGTGAAGGTTTGATGTCACTTGTGACAACCTCACTTGGTTCCCAGAGAAAGTATGCAGTACTTGTAACAATTCCATTATTTTGAGCTGACTGTAGAGAGAAGAGACTCCTACAAAGGATAAAAGTATTAATCCTATTGAGAAACAGTTTAATGCACGCTCATGTAAATAGTTTCATAATCCAACCTTCGTTTTTACTGTGTAGTTTGGTTACTAACAGTTCTTGTGCTTCGAGGGAAAAACCTGCTGGTGTGGGCCTCAAAGCTCATTTGATGTTGGTAGGTCATTCCAAGCGAGGGTTGCAGTCTCAGGCATTTGTCTGTAGAGCTTCTAGGTAAAATGTACTTCAGTCCTGGGAGCTGCCAAGTATTGAACAGGTGAACATCACGATCACTTTTTCCTTCCAACATGGAGGGTCATTTCTTTTTGCTCAAGTTTTTCAATGTAATATCAATATATACTTTTGGTTTCAGGACAGACCAACTTCATATATCAGAATACTTTCAGAAACATGTCCTCTGTGGATTTAAAGTACATAAAGTGTATTTTAAAGCTAACACTTGTGTAATTCTTGCTTGGGGAATCTACTTCTCAGTCACAAGGTTATGTTACAAAAATTAGAAGAGAGATTTGAGTTTAGGGGGGCTGAAAAAGGGAAAATGAGTCCTTACAAGCACTTAGAAGCCAACCTAATACATAACTGTTATGAAAAAGGAGATGTGTAGAGAAGTCAGCCATCTCTGTATGCCACAAGAAATAATTCTTAAGAGATCCAATTCAACTATTCCATAAAGGCTGTAATTTTGTAATGTTAAATGGTAGGCTTCTGGGAGTCTGTGGGATGTGTTTTGGAGCTGAGGGAAGGTTAGCACTGAAAGAATATTTTCAAGTCTCCAAGAAAATCAGCACGAAGAAAATGTGCATGCATGCGTTCACACTGTTAGGTAAGCACAAGGTTCATCGTGTCTGACTGAAACAACCAAGCACCAAAGACATGGCAGGAGCCTGTTGTCATTACTTATGGCACTGTTCTTCTGATCTCAAGCGGCTGCCACTTGTGCTGATTTCAGCCTGGCGTCTTATTTTAGCTGCCTGTAATTTGCGGAGTTCAAAATAATGCCAAAAGAGTGTTCAGAATAGTACTGTATCTGCATAATAACGATAGTTTACCTTGTGGAGATTGAGATCCTCTCTGATCTCTTTGGTATACTTTTGGTTACATTGTGTGGATTTTCTTCCAGTGCAACATGCTGGAATCCAGACTGAAGTTGTCTCCAGTATTTCTGCAAAATGCAAGCCTGCAGGATGATTAGGAGTACTGAAGGATCTGGGTAGTAGAGGTTGAAGTGCAAGTGTAGAAATTCTTAATCTCTATTGTTTTCTATGATGAAATTTTCAAGTTTTCTCATTTATCGTGAAAATTAGACAGCTGTGTGCTTTGTCTTTCAGTTCTAAAGGAAAACAGGAATATGCGATCATCGTATTCCATTTTATGTACTCTTAAAACTCTTACTAATGCAGTAACAAGTATTGTAACTGGAGCTGACTTCTTTTTAATTAAGCTGTGTGAATAGGAAAAATATATCTTAAGCTGTTACTTTAGTTGATTTCAAGTAGTATTTTAACTACCATATTCCATTTTCACTTGTATAACTTCATTATAAAAAGACAGTAAAAGAGATGAAAGCGAGAGAAAACCTACTTCTGTGTTTTTTCTTCTCACAAGAAATTAATGGAAGATGTTTGTTTTTTTTTTACTATCTTAGTGAAATTATACCTGTATAGATATCTGATTAAAACAGCCCATGATTGCTAATAAATTCAAAGGTTATTGGTATTATTTATCTATGTGTTGCTACAATTCAGACTGATACACATGTAAAAACTTAGGACTTTGTTTCAAATAGTTATTAATACATTGTCATCTTTGCCTTTGTAGACGTGGAACTGGTGCTTTTAAATCAAGAGTGGGATTGCCAGCCCCTACTCCTGTGATTAATAGTAAATATGGACTGAGAGAAACAGATAAACGATTGAACAGGCTCAAAAAGCTGGGTGACAGCAGCAAAAACTCAGACAGCCAGTCCGTCAGCTCTAACACTGATGCAGATACCACTCAGGAAAAAGCTAATGCAAGTAAGCAAGTGTGGGACTTAAGGTTTGATAAAACACGAGCAACTTTCACTGTGATGGAATTGCTTCTTGTATTTGAGAAAGTGCTGGTCTTTAGAACTGTAACTGAATAAGGAAACTGGAGATTATTTGTATAGCAAATTAACTGTTTTCCTTAAGCCTTTCTATAAGAAGTAGTATATTCTTGTTTTGTTTTTATATTCTTATTTTCTTTCCTTCTGTTGTGTATACTTATAGCTAATAATTGGTGTCGTCATTTCTAAAGTTGCCAATTAAAGAGCTTTGTTGATTAGGTGCATATTTGAAAAATATGGTAAATGATCACATGCAGTAGTATGGCTGAGGAAAGAACTCAGTTTTGAGGAGTCTCCATTCTGTAGGAAGACAATTCTTACAGAAGTACTTGTAGAGATTACTGAATGGATAGTCATCACCTTTAGAGATGCTTTTAAACTGGGCAGCTATTCCCCTTCAGCATCCAGGACTGATAGTTCAGATACCTATTCTGAAATGAACATGCACAGTTAACAATTTCAGAAGAGATTGGAAGGGATTTTTGTTTGTCATGCTCTTGAGAGACTTCTCTTCATGGAGTAGTGAGTACTCTTTTTGTTCTTTTTTCCCCTCACACACAATGTAGACAAGATACAAAGAATTTCGACTTGGACTTAACTGAGTACTTTGAATATTTTGGCTCCATCTGTCTCTTATTTGATGTTGCGAATTAGAAAACAAACCAGTAACAGACATGTTTTTCAGTTGTATGATCTCTGATTACAAAGCTTTGTAGTTGCAGCTTTGCTTGGACAGGCAGAGCTCTGTTGCTGTCATGTTAAGTGACAGTTGACAGGCAACTGGAAAATTGAAAATGAAACCATTACAGTAGTTAAGGGTTTTTTTTTTTTTGTGGCCCCTGGTAGAAAAAAAAAATCTTGGTTAAAACAAGAGCTTGCTGATCCTCAGCTTTTTGCTGGGGTAATTCTCAGTATCTACTGAGGATAACATGGGATGAATCTGTGGAAAATTCAGTGGGAGAAGCAGCTGCGGGGGGGGAACGGACACCAAACTTGATATAGTGGAGATGATGAGGGAATTTAGATGGGTTCTTAGATGTACTCCTGGAATTTAGATGAACTGGAGTATTTTTGACAATCCTTTCGCATCTGAATAGGAAATTAACCAGTCAGTCTTCTTACTGCATAATGTCTAGCTTGTTGAACAGATTTTAATTAAAAGTATTAAATGAAACAACTACAGAATTTGGGGAGTGGAAACCTCAGGTTAAGTCAGCATCGTGAGCACTTGTTTTTTCTTTTGCAGCTAACAGAAAATCTTCAATCGGTGTGAAAAAGAATGGCAAAAGTAGAACATTAACAAGACAGTCTATATCAAGAATTCCAGCATCATCAAACTCTACCTCATCTAAACTAACTCATATAAATAATTCCAGGGTACCAAAGAGACTGAAAAAGCCTGCAAAGCCTTTACTTTCAAAGATTAAGCAGAGAAATCAGTGCAAAAGGCCAGAGCAGAAGAATGCTTCTAAAAAGCTCGAAATGGGAAATTTAGTTCTCAAAGAGCCTAAAGTAGTTTTGTATAAAAGCTTGCCCATTAAAAAGGATAAAGAATTAGAGGGACCAGTCAAAGTCGCAGTCTCTAGTGGATGCTTAACAAGGCACGCAGCAAGAGAGTATAAACTGAATTCTGTGAAAGGTGCTCACGAGCATGGTGATATCCCACCTTGCACATACATAACACGGAGGTCAATGAGAACACGGATGAGTTTGAAGGAGACCTCTGACATAAAGCTTGAACCAAATACGTTGGATAGCTATAAGAATAACTTGACGAGAACACGGTCGGACGTTTTAGAGCAGCAGTCTCATGCAGCGGATGAAAACGACCTGGCTCATGGAACGTCACACAAAGGGGAGCCCAGGTGTCAGAAAAATGACGCAGGCACGTCAAAAAAGAAGTCTCGACAAGGAAAGCTAGTGAAACCACCTGCTAAATTGGATGAAACAGATAATACGCACAACGCGCCTGTAAAAGATGAAGTACCAGACTTGATCAGTTCTCACTCGGAAAACGGAGAGAGGAATAATGTGGTTGACTTACCTGTTAGCTATCAAGACTGTATCTCTGGGTCTGGTAGCTGTTCTGTTGTAACATCTGACAGTTTCAAAGCGAAGGATAGCTTCAGAACTGCAAAAACTAAAAAGAAAAGACGAATCACGAGGTATGATGCACAGCTAATCCTTGAAAATAGCTCTGGGATCCCCAAACTGACTCTTCGTAGGCGCCACGATAGCAGTAGCAAGGCAAATGACCAAGAATCTGATGGAATGAATTCCTCAAAAATAAGCATCAAATTAAGTAAAGACCACGAAAAGGATAATAATTTATATGTAGCAAAGCTAAATAATGGGTTTAACTCAGGATCAGGCAATAGTTCAACGAAACTAAAAATACAGTTAAAACGAGAGGAAGAAAACAGAGGGATGTACCCCGAGGACCTGCATGAAAATGGTGTGTGTTGTAGTGAAACTCTCTCCCTTTTGGAGTCAAGAATGGAAGTAGATGATTATGCTCAGTATGAGGAGGAAACAGCAGATGAATCTTCATCAGAAGAGGATGATGAAGAGGAAGATGACTACGATGATGAATTTGATGACTTTATTCCTCTTCCTCCAGCAAAGAGATTAAGGCTCATTGTTGGCAAGGATTCAATAGATATTGATATTTCTTCCAGGAGGAGGGAAGATCAGTCTTTAAGGCTCAATGCATAAGCTTATAGGTCTTAAACTGACCTGGATGTCATTTTTAAAAAACAAAAATTAAAAATTGAAAAAAAACACCACCAACAAATTCCATTTGATTATTCCTCAGCTGAAGAACTTCCTGAAAAACTTAGTGGCAGCACTTCTTTCTTGTTTGTTCACCTATCAACATAATATTGTAGAAAGTGTACAGCATACTGACTCTTCTTAAGTCTGATTTGTGCAGATTTTTATTGTACTTTTTAATAGCCTTCTTATGTGCAATTCTGAGGTAGAGGTAATGCTCTGTTGTAAAATAAAGGCTCAAGCAAAGTTATGAAGTTGCATCAAATCTTTCCATGCCGGACAATGAGAATACAGTGTGGCTACACAATTATTTTTGATCTGTAAGAGCGTTAGTTTGCTCTTACAGTATTTGACTAAACAATTAAAAAAGATCATAGTAGCAGCATATTTAAGGTTTTCTAGTCTATGTTAATATCACCAGCAATGAACTACAGCTTTTCGATTTATTTGCTAGATGTTTTTTTTCCCTTGGAGTTTGTCAGTTTTAACACTGTATGCTGTCCCAGACGTACTGTTTGTGGCCTTTGTTATAGTAGCAAACCGTTGGTTGGAAGTCNTTTTGGTACATATAGCAGTCATAAATTGATAAGGAAAGTCAGGACAGTGTTTCTTCCATTATGCTAGTTCTTTGGCTGCTGTTTCATATGGAATGTTACTCTGTGCTGGTTGATCTTATCAACGATGCATTTTATACACAGATTACCTCAGCAGAATGGAAGGTTTTAAAGTTTCAAGCAGTAAGCTTGGAACCTTTATCATTAGCTCTGACAATGAGGGTCTGTGGTTTGCTCTTATAACGGTCGGTTTCTTCATGCGAGGAGCAAAATATTCGTCTGGCTAGCAAAAAATCTCGTGCTGTGAGTTACTGTGAGGAAGAACTGCAAATGAATAACAGCGGACTGGAATAGCTTTATTCTTTATTTCAGATTTCGACCTATAAAAGGAAGGCAAGAAGAACTAAAAGAGGTGATTGAACGTTTTAAGAAAGATGAGCACTTAGAAAAAGCCTTCAAGTCCTTGACGTCAGGTGACTGGGCCCGGCACTATTTTCTTAACAAGAACAAAATGCAGGAAAGGTTGTTCAAAGAACATGTAGGTGTATTTGTAATTAATGTGCTTTTTCAGATGGTTGAAAGGCTAAGAAAATGTCAGAGTTTCATAGGAATGTAGCAGTAGCAAAGTGAAGTAGTCCTCTGCAGTTACGTGTTGCTTGTTTGAATGCTTTTTTAACGTGAACTTCTTGTGTTTGTTAAAACCCAAATAACTTGAAGGAGTGTTGGGGAAAACTAACTTTCCATTGCTGTTTATTTCATAGGCGTATAGAAGGGAAAACGCATTTGCCTCTTCTGTTGTTGGCTTAAGTCCTAGGCAGAAGAGAGAAGCCCTGCTGCTGAGAGACAGAAGTTTTGAGGACTTATTTTTATATTGTGTTTTTTATTGTTGTTTTTTCTTCCTGTTTAGTTTTTAAACTCAGAGCTACTGTAAATCAAACTGCGGGTCAAAGAAAAGTAAAGGAAAAGGGAGAAGCCTTGGTACCTTAAAGCTCAATTGTTAATGTGTATAGGAGCTTTATGTGGGAATATTATTGCTCTTCCTCTACTTTGAGCACCCTAAAATCATTATGTGTAAAGCATAAAGGTTGTTGACGTGCCGAGTTGCAAAGAAATTGCAGTACTGTTTAACTNAAAAATGAAAAGGTGTTGACAATTTGCTGACTTTTTAGTACATTATATGTACAAGGGTAGCAGTATGCAGAATAAAAGTTTGGATATGGTGTATTTATTGCTTGTTATGTAAATTAAACACCTTGTATTTAACACTTTTCAATACTTTTAGATAAAATTGTTCTTTGCAAGAATGATTGGTGCTTATTTTTTCAAGAATTTGCTGTGAAATAATGTGACTACAACGGGCGACATTTATCCATTGAACTGCAGCTATCCTGAATTGGTTCTTCATATTTTTCTGTTGCACTTGTAAAATGCTACAAGGAATTTAAAGAAAATCTATTCACTTTAACTTATGATAGTTTTATGAAATTAAAAACAACTAAGTCACAGCTTTTGTTCTGTGGTAACCTATAAAATGTTTGTCTTTTAAGAACCAGTTGTAAAAGACTGAAAAAATATGTATATGTTGTAAATATTTGTGTGTTGTGCGAAATTTTGTCATAAGAAATTGAGATAACTTGCCAGAAGGGTTTTTAAGTTTAGAAATACATCCATGCCAATAAAATAGGAAATTGTAAACCTAGTTTTAAACTCTGCAGTAGTTGGAGTCCTTTGCTCATACGTAGTTCACTTGATACTTCAGAATCTGTAACAATGAAGAGCATCAGGGCAATGTTTGACTTCTTTTTCTTTTTTTAATTCCAAGAACATTAGGAAAACTTACTGCTTCTGGGCACAATTATTGTGTTTGTAAGTATAAAGCAGCTAATTTATACATCATTTCTTTGAAACAGGGCTAAAACTTTCACATTTCGTGGTTATCATAACTGTACGGCAGCTTGGTCTGTGTGGTCTTTGTTTCTATTCTGCCATGGTTTCAGACTCAGAATTCTTGCATCGAAGGATGTAGAAGCGGGCATCTGATCAAAAAGCGCATTGTTGTATCAGTTCAATCCGCTGTAATTTGTATACTATTGTCATGTCAGCTCCAGTGCTCTGTGCCTGGAAGAGGAAGGACTTGAGTTACATGACAGTTGTCTTATCCAGGTTTGAAAGCATTGAACATCGGTGGTGATGTGTGGGTAGTTTGCAGGAGTTGATCCTAATGATCTGGCCATCTCTGACTTCTGTAGTAAAGAACTATTTTTCTTTTCTTTCAAGTGAATCCTTCCAAGTGCATTTCACTTAATTTGTCAGACTGCAAATCACATGGTGGAACCCATTTCATCTTGTTTACCTTATGTATTTTTAGCATAGGGTTAAGTGTAGAATTAAACATAATACTTCCAACTTCATCTTTAAAATAAAAGGCCTATGTGTAATGCACAATCTTTCTGACAGACATGGGTTTTTAGGTCACTGGTTGCAAAAAGACTTTGGTAAGTATGCTGACATTTTTGAGTACTGAGCCAGGTATGGTCTTAATGGAACTTGTAGGGGTTTTTTTTGTAGGTAGCTCTTTAGGCATCAGGAAATTTGGATCGATCTTGTTCCATGAACAAGCTTCTTGTATTGGAGAATATAGAACTATGTTTAGTTGTTTGCAGGTAGACGAGCCCATAGATGGATTTAGCTGAAGATTTTTGGTGTTAGAAATGTCTTGAAAGTAAGAAGATGCATTCCCCAAAGGTGATCTGGGTAGGTGGGGCTTGTATAACCTCAGTCTCTTCTGTCCTTCTCTTGCCATGAAAAGAAAAACTTTTTCATCATGCGTATACAAATTGGCATATGGTGATTTTTCCCCTGCCACTGAGGGAAACAGTGAATGTTTGTGTCACGTGTATGAAAAGTTAACAACCTGGGGACGTTTCTTCCTTTCCTGTTCAGGTCTCAAAGCACTGTAAAGTTAGTGATCCAACTTCTGGGAACCCTCTTCTAGCTTCTTTTATTTCCCAGGAGGCTGGTAAGGAAACATGCATCAGCTGGGTAGGTTTACAGTCACCACCGTAACTTAGGGTGGGCAGGGCAAAGTTTTAGCATGCTGAAGAGTTGGAGAAGGCATGTTAGAAGTGGGCTGTGTCAGCCAGCTGTGTTCGAGGCATATGGAAGAGGTGGGGAGGCTAAAGAGGGGACATTACAGCCTCTGCTGAAACAGCAGGTTGGCTGCTGATCTGTGAGCATTGTCACGCAGGTGCTGCACACTGAGGCCCGTACAGCTGAGGAGAGGTTTAGCAAGAGCTTATGGATACTTGTTGTAACAAGTGTTAACTATTAGCTGGCTCGCATCTTACAATGGAGAGTCGACTGCGTAGAAGACAAAAATAAGACAAAAGCAAATAATGTTTTTTCGCATAACAGGTTTAGGGAGCTACAGTGTTCTTGAAAGCTGTGTGTGTGTTTTTTTTTTAATGTGAAAGTTAAAAATGCGATGGCTTTTGCACAGTACAATCATTGCAAAATACAATGCAGGCAGTTTGATCCTATTGAGTAGTATTCATGGCAGTCCTAGGGAGACAGAACAGATGATTACTCTGTGTCTGCGTTGCATAGGGCAAGCTAACCTTGCCTGGTGGGTGGTGTTTCTGTATCTACCTCAAATGCTCAGGTATTAGTTTGCACAAAGGTTACCATCATTCAGTATTACTCTGCTTTTCACAGTGCATGGGCTTTATTGAGTAATATTGCCTGACGCGGTGTGTTAAATGCACCTGCAGTTCTTCCCAGAGTGCGTATGCAGGTTTGCTTTTAGCTGCTGCTGCTGCTTGTTGTCAGTTTGCCTCTGTTCCCCACATTTATATGATCTATTGCTTCTTTCAAAATGAGAGGATGAAGGCCTGTGAACTATGGAATAAGACTTGCTGAAAATGAAAAGCCAAGTTACTTATGTCTGCGCTGTATCCACTGGTATCATGTGTTTTCTTAAATCCTCTTCCCAGGGAGCACTCTTGTTTGGGCTGGGCCATAAAGAAAGTGCTAGCCTTGCATGCTCTGTTGCACCTTACTGAACTCTTGATTTCACAAGTTAACAAGGTTATGTTGTCTTTCTTTATTGCTGTTCCATAGCAATAACGCTAGGTAAGGAATTGCTCTTTATTGCCTGTAGCAGCTGCTGCTTGTTCTCCACAAAGTCACATCAGTTCTAGCTATAACATCTTGTTTGCAGTAATCCCATGAAATGTTCTTACTATTGCAGGGCATAGGTGATGGTTTCAATGCTATTCCTTCTCTCCACAGGCAAAGGAAGTCCACAGCTTCTTCCCTGAACTAGGCAGCTACATGTGATTTAACTTGTGTAATCTTACTTGGACTCATCCATGTGGGAAATCTGGCCAGAAATTTCCTGTCACAGAAACAGTGGTGATGCTGGAGAACCGCTTGTAGGTACAGGTATGTCAGCTCTGGAGCAGAATGAGGCCAACTAAGCAGTGTAGCTCTGGAAATTGGTTTGACTTAACAGACAAAAGACTCATGGTTTTGGTAGCGAGTTCCAGTCAAGTGCGGAGCTACCAGTGGGTCCAACAAAACATGGATTTTTCCACTGATGCTTTATGATGCATATCAGAAGTCAATTCTCTTCCGTAATTAGATTTATAGCTTTTCTGCTCCAATTATTGTGTTGGCTGCAATGTTTTACAACAGATTTTTGTTCTCTACCAGTTTACAACCTATAATTGTGTTGAGTAGGATATGATTTTATTAGTAATTTTAGAAATCTTGCGTACACAGCATTTGGACAGGACTGCTGGGTAATTCACGCTCATTGTTATCACAGTCTCTTCAGTAATATTGGATGCTGAGACAGAAAGATGTCTTTCCAGATGCAGAGGCTGAGTGCTTTCCTATGCAAGAGCTCAAGTGCAAAGGCTGCCCAAAATGTTGCAGCCCCAAAGATGAGTCACAGCCTATCCAGTCAGTGTCTAGGAGGTGCCAAATTGCTCATGTTTAAGTGGTGAACATCAATTGCCAACTTTGGAATTGACATCAAGCCTTGAGATCCAGCTTGGGGGTTTTGATCTCAAAGCACACATCCTTAGAAGGGAATGTACTATGACTTTAGTCTAAATGGTAAGATGGGGTTTACAATTACTTATAAAAATCAGATTTAGCCTTTTAAGTGACTTAAGTGTTTCAGAAAGTTTTCTTCCAAAATGGCATAGTAAAATACTGTAGAGTCTAGCTACTTCAGATCTGCAGTGAAATCCAGAAGCCCAGCAACTCATAGTCCATTTAAATATGGGACAGGCCAGAGTTTCTGAAGTCATGTTAATCGTTCCTGAAAAATCAGGGTGTTTTTTTTATTTTTTTCAAAGTTAAGTACCTGTGGATAGCTGAATATCAGAAGATTTTTTTTAAGTGTTGGAGTTAACAATTTGTAGGAGCCTTTTCTGAATGCTTTCATTTAAAGGCATTTTGAGGTGAAAGACTATTTTTGTATTTTTCTGTTGGGGAAGGGATATGGATGGGAGCAGAGCACTTTTTTTCCCCTGTCCTCTTCTCAGCTTCCTGTTACCTTCTACATCAAGACTGAGTGTTTTAAGATCAAGTGGAAAGATAGCCCCAGCCCTCCCCAGATTTATGCTGTTCTTATTACCATGTGCATGTGACACAAGTCTAGCATAAGGACCTCTCCTATAGAATATAACTGAATTCTGAGATTATTCAGCTGCCTATGGTGGCTAATGGGAAATAGTTCCAGGCTGGGGAATGCGCTGTGTAATAGGATCAAAATCTTTTCAGGCGTATTAGATTTCTAGTAAAAAGCCCCAAGCTCTTGGTATATCTACGTTCAGTTTGCAGCGCAGTATGATGAACGTCATTTTTGGTGATACTAACAATACTTGTGTGTTTCAGCTATTTCAGTGGATGCAGATAGCATCAGGTGTGAACTCCACATAGCGTAAGAAGAGCAGGCAATAGATGGAAGAAGAATAAGGGAAAGGCTAAGGAGGTGAGCTATTAAAGTGTTCTGAATATGTTAAAGCATTTCATCTTTCCTTTATTAAAAAAGGTGGAAAAATCTTAGTTATTCCTTTTAGGGAAAAAACTAACATGCAATATTTCCTAGATGTGTAGCTTTTTGGTTTTTTTTGAAGTCATTTAAAGCTGTAATTGTACTTGTGAAACCCTGACTTAAAGGGTCTACTGAATGAAAACACAACATATTCAGATGTAAACTTACTCCCTGTTAAGAGACTACAATACTGAGCTTCAGTCAGTTGGATGGACACAGTTGTAGTGCTTCTCTTAAAAGCTGTAGCAAAGTTTAACTTGTCTACAAGTCAATCTTGCATTATTGGTCACTGTCAGAGATTGCATACTGGGATAGATGGACCTTTTTGGTCTGAGCCAAGAGTGCTTTCCGTCTACAAAATGTGTCACGAATAACAGGGCACACAGGACTTTCAGAAGCCTGCAGAGGGCAAATAATTAGTAATCAGTTTGTATTTACATACCACTTTTCACAGCCTCTATCAGGCAGAGCATGTGGATACCACATCAATGCCAGCAAACATCCAGTTAAAAGGGATACTTCTTTTGCTAAGGAACATTTTGGTCACACAGTCCTCCTTGCTTAACTGCTTCTGTACAGGAGTTTGTGCTGATTTACTCCATCTTCAGCTCTTTTCTTTAAGGGATTCCATCCTGTGCAGCTGATAGGCATGTGAGATGCAGCTGCTATCCTAGAAATTGTACATCTACAGAGAGGAGTTATTTATTTTAGTCTCTGGACACCAAACAGCTTGGATCTGGGACTCCAGAGCTAACAGTCAGAATCCTGAATGGTGCTCTCAGTAAGTGCTAATTTTTTTATCCTGCTGATGTGAGCAATTAAGCATCACCTTAAGGGCTGCTGCCACAGTCAAACTCAGATCTTCAGTCCTGTGCATCCCTGAGACCTCATTTCACAGGTGAGATTGCACAACATTGGCACCTCTTTGCCACCTTGGCTGCTGAATTGGGTGGTGTCATAATGAGATAGATCTGTCCTGTTATGTCAGAGCTTGTGCACTGCAAATATCAAGAAAGGCAGGAATCTGAGAGAGGGAAGTGGAAGACGAAATTCAGTTCTGATGATGTTCTCTTTGCCTTCAGCATGCTGAAGATATAGTCAGTGGGCCTTCCTCTCAGCTCTCCACTTCAGAATGTGGTGTTACGGCAAAAAGCCGAGGTGTGCTCCCACTGCTCACACGCTGTCATGGTGGTTAGTTGGTAATGAGACAAGTGATCCATCCATCCAGCTCTTGGTTTGACTCAGTCTTGGGAGTATGTGCATAAAGGGTAACCTTTGTATGCATCCCTGGGCTTTCTGGAGGCAGGACTGCTTACGCATGTAGCTTTGGAATTCAGTTTTTTAAGACCCTTCGTGATGACAGCAGTATACTTCATTTCTGTGAAACATCCACATTTCTTTTAAATATAACTGAATTCTGAATTTCCTGGTTTTATCACTTTTGCTGTAAGAGAAAACAGTGTTGTCCACGTGGTGGTTTAATCCTTAGAGCACCTAGCTGAAGCAAAATTCAGATTACTGCATTCTGTTTGTATATAGCTTTCTTGAACAGGATACTCATACTCTGTTCCTTTCCAAGGTGTTTGCAGAGGAATTCCTATCTTCCTAAAATTTTGGACAAGTTGTTTTTCTTCCTTTTCAAGCTTATGAAGAAACTCTGAAGTGAATAAAACTCAAAGCAGTACTGTTTTTTTTCTGAATCTTTAGGGAACTTGTCTTTTCACACAGTGGCAACCTCCCATTTTTAAACAAAATGAGCATTTCCACAAAGCTGGTTATGCTAAAGCTGCCCTTAAAGTCAGTATGGAGTTCCAGGCATTTTCAGAAATTTGTTTGAGGTGTCTCGCATAGTTTGACCAGATGAAATTTAACCCAGATCTAGAGTAGAATCCTCAAAGTTAATTTTAAGGAAACTAATAAGAAACAGCAAAATTGCTGGCTTCTCTCACTTGCACATTGGTTCAGGATAACCACCATAGCAATATTTTACATTTGAAAGTTACTCTGTAAAATCCTTGTGGCATTTCACTGTTGAGTTTTCCACGTCTTGCTAGCTAGTCTCCAGTGTGGAAGTCAGTAACACTCAGCAGAATTTTACTGTCTGGTGTGACACTTTGTTTCTCCCTTGTCTCCACTGAAGACAAGGCATCCGCAGTTCATGCGCGGTTACATCTGAGGTATGTCTTCTTTGGTAAGGCACGTCTTGCAGCTTGGGTCTGAACTTGTAAGGATGAGCTGCTTGCTCTAGCTTGCCTGTCCCTTCAAAAAGCAGAATCTCCCTACAGCAGGGACCGTATTGGATTGAGAATGATGCTGGTGGGTACCAGGAGCCAAAACTCCTAACAGAGCTTTGTTTTGAAGATGGCTTCTGGTCCCATTCTATCATTTGGTTTTGCAGAGAGATTGGATTTTATCCATCTGACTGCTTCCATTCCCAGCACAAGGTGGCACTCGCCTTCCAAGAGAAGGATTTCTCAGCCCTGCAGCCTGGCTCTCTTTAGAAGCTAGTATGTATCTGTTACAAGCTGCGTGGCCCTTTATTGCTTTTTGCAGTGTGATATCCCAAGAGTGCATCTGAATGATACATGGAGAAGAAAGCAAGCAGACCAGCAGTGAGCTGGAGGCAGGATATGATCCAAGTTACAGAGCAGTGCTAGCCAATGGGGATCAGGGAATAACTTGATGCTGAACACAGCTGTGCTCTTGCTAGCTTTAATCCCTTTGCATTCCACTATGAGGCAATTCCTCCTTCAGCGTTTTCTAGCCTTATCCATGCCTGTTTCTTTGAGTTTCGGCTGCTTCCATTAGCAGAATAACTGTCGGGAGGAGCAAGCAGGCTAAGCAGGTGGCACATGCTGCTGCACCTCGCATTCAGCTGGTAGCTGCTGAGAAGGTTCTTCGTCAAGGGGAGGTACTGGAATGGAACTAGGGGGGAAACAGGAGAAAGAAGCAAGCAATATAACATCCTCCTGTTGTTTGCTGAGTCTATAGGAATCCTTTCTTGGTCGAGATCCAGCATTAACACTTGCCTCAGGAATGCTGCATGGATTCTTAGGGGGGAGAGGCTGTTGGCGGGTCTTGCAGCTCCCAGAATCAAGTGAGAACAAGTTGGCCGCTGCTATCCTGCTGCTGTGCGGTACTTTTTAGTCATTATTTGCTCAGGCTTTGCAATTTCTTGCTATGTGTTATCAGCAGTAGGAAGATCCTGGCTATCTAGTCAACGTCTCTCTCTAAGACTGATCTCTCATGCTTGGTTTCCTTGATATTCTTTCCCCGCACTGCAAGGTATTTATTATCTGAACCAATCTAAAAGATTCATTTTAATGAAATCTTAATGGAAACTTTGGAGGAATACAAATTGTGAAGATGTAGCTAAATACTTTTGTGGCCTTCTGCAGCCTTGGCTCTCAAGGCTTGTTACTGTCACAGAAGCTGTGAAGTCTCAAGATCAAGAATTGCCAACAAGGTAGCAGCAACCTACCATATATCACACTGATCTTTGAAAGAGATCTGAGCTGCTGTGCCAGGATTACAGATAGAGACACTGGGGCACAGAGGAACTGGCTTCCTTAACGGCACATAGCAGGGAAGTGTCAGACACTGATCTCATAAATACTGCTCTTAGTGCGGAGAAAAGCTCTGATACTCACATGTCACACTCTGTACGGGTTCAAGTGTTGCCTGACTGAAGAGACAGGAGACAGTGTCAAACCTAAAGGTATGTGGCTGGGTTTAACCGGTAAGGAAATAATCATAGATACCAGTGGGGCACAGACCTTGTAAGCAGAGCTCTTCCACAGCTGACTGTGAGAGGTATCTCTGCCAAGGGAGACAGGAGGGAATGTGAGCCCTAACATCGGGTGCCCAGTTTTCAGAATGAACTTTGGTAGAGGTGGGTTTGTGACAAAGACAGGGGCTATACACTGCGGAGTCCAAGGCACTGGCTGGCATCCTGCTCTGCAGTCCCAGCAGCAAAGTTAGCAGTCTCTGGGGAGAAGGATCGGTTTGGTCTCAGCCAGCTGTAGCAATTTGTTTCGGTGCCTGAGAATCAGGTCACTTGCTTGCCTTGGCCAGGGAAGGCTGCAATAAACTTTTTTTTTATAGTCTTGAACTTTCCTACCTTGCATTTATTGCTTCTCCTGTGTGTCCTTCATGAGATTTGCCTTACACATCACTAAAGAATTTGAAGTTTGGCTCCTGATCTGCGTTCTGTAGATTGTCACCAATCTAATAAAACTCTTCGAGACAAGGACTTGCTCTTACTATGCAAAGTTTTGTATTATTACGAGTCTTAAATTAGGTAGGCATAACTCCTATCATTAGAACAGTAAAATAGTTAAGCAACACTTCCGTCTTATTGCTTGTAGATGCCATAGAGGGATAGAAATTTTCTTTTCCTCTTTTATCTTCTGTAAAAGCTTTCCATCTCTTCTCCCCATATTCAAGCCTAATATACTCTCTAAAAAGTGAGTCTTCCACCCCTTTTATGTTGCCATGCAGTCCCATTCACTAAGAATGTTTCTAGGCAGATTGGATTTTCCAAAAGAAATGGAGCACCCCTCACAGAGCCTGGCTCCTCAGCAGCTGGCAAGCATGGGTGCTGCAGCGCTTGAAGTGCAAGATCTTGTAAGAAGGAGGAGTCCTGGCACTGCAAAGCAGCTGTAAAGCAAACGGAATGGCTGCAGGTCTCACGACCTTTGCTGGTTGCATGGTGTGATATTACTTAATGATTCTCCTAGGCTATTAAGAATCAGGCAAGGCTTTTTTTTCCTCCTTGCATCACCAAGATGAAAGCTTCCACAAAGCTGGCGCAGACTGTACAGCTGGACAAGGTGGGTGACGGGTCATACTCCATGAATGTAGGAAGGTTTTGTTTTTCTCACAGTTCTGCCACTGATTCTTGCTTGCAGGCAAACCTTGTCCCCCCCATCTCCGCTCTGTGCATTGTTCTTTTCATTTTTAATTGTGTATTCTTAAGTTATGAGTTTGCTGTAGAAAAGTTCATGGATTTAGAAGGAAGAGGGTAAAGAGTCATTGGTCTTGCACCAGTGTCAGCCAGTATGGTATGTGCTCATGCATTATTAAGCTCAGCAGAACCTTTCTCCTCTCTCCCAGTCAGACTAGTGCTGCATTATGTGGGTATTTACTGGGTGCTGTAACACACCATTTTTGAACGGATGGATCTAATCTTATTGCAAGATATTCAGAGCTAGATTCATTGCAAAGATTTTAACTGATCTTAGGAATCCCAAAAGAGCAAAGGGTAGAAAGTGATGAATATTTCTCAGTACAAGAGTATATTTTAAGGTTTTTTCCTTCTCCTCACTCACAGACACTGAAATTTATTTCTGTGACTAAAAATGCCAAGCCTTTCTAGCACTCGTGACCAACTGATGATCTCTGTCCTCTTCCCGGAAGGGAAGCATTTTTACCCCCAGCATTTACTCTGACAAGTGCTTGCGAGCACTGCAGTTCTTGGATGCTAGCCTATTGCGCAAATATATGACCAACCCCACTGGCTGAGATCAGAAGATGCTCTGGGAGGTGCTTGGCAGCAGCACCATTGCAGGGAGAATAGAGCAGTGCTGTTGTCTGTGCATGCGTATACTGGAGCCCGGAGGGTACAGATTCTCTGGCCAGGACTGCTGTCCTCAGAGGAGCAGCACAGGGACCTTGAACCCTCTCTGACCGGAATAACCTGGCAAATGCAGGCACTGTCTGCCCTGAGCTCTGTGGGTGTCTCGTTTTCTGGAGCAGTTTGGGTTGTGATTTTTTTTTTTTTTTTGCCAGTTTTCCCCAGGAGAGGGAGCAGGCCACGCAAACGATGTCAGGGGGGAATGAATCAGCTCGCTGCAGCTTTAGCTAAAAGGCATTTGTTATGTTGCTGTGAATTCCTTCTTTCTTTACTTTCCTCATCTTCAGCTGCTCTTCTTTCACTTTGACTTGTCTTATAGCACTCCTGTACCTTTGTGCTAGCCCTTTGATGCTGGTACTCAGTGAAGCATGTGCACAAGCTGCATTCACCTCTTTCCTTTTTAAACTGTTTCTCCAATCACAGCATGGCCCAAGGGTGCTTCTGACCCACAGCCCATTTCTGTCTCACTGGGCCTAAAGTTCAAGCCCACTTTTCTCACTGCTCCACTGGTCCCTAAGTTCAGGCTGTTTCCTTCCTGGTGCTGCTTTCCTGTTCCTCTCTGATCTGTGAGTTGCAGAGAGGCAGCTCAGAGGCAGCTCCTGCAGTCACTATGGTGATAGTGATCAGACAAAGCAGGATATCAGTTAACTCAGGAATTCAGGTTGCTTTGGTGAAAATCTCCTTTTGATACAAGCAGTCAGTAGCTTCCAGAGGCTTGCTGCTTCTTATATACGTATGTGGAGAATGACTGTCTGCCTAACAGTCAATTATATTTCCAGTAACACACGTATAGAAAACCAGAGGGAAAATTACAAGTTGTGGAGTTCAAAACTACTGCAGCCCAAGTTTCTGTCTTTATGGTGTGTGTTGTTTTGTTCTATCAGGAAAAGTTCCAAAAAACGGTAGTCTGGTTACTGCTGAAAGAAGGGTCTGTGGTTACTTGCTGACTCTTTTGCTTGTTCTTTCATTCTTTCTTCAAGTAATAACCAATGGAGGATATAACAGAGCAAACCTTGTGATAATTAAGCATCTGCTGCATTATATCTCAGTACATCTGATACAAAAAGATCTACTGACACATGCTGAGATTCTTAGTGCTGCTGTAAGCTGAACTGTTCTGGGAAGTTTTCCAGGGAACAATGGGCAGAATTATCAAGGACAAGACAAGGAGGATGGTGCGAGGTATCTGCTCTAAAAACAGTCCTGGGAAGCTGCTGGGGCAGGGAGGCTGTCTTAGCACTGGCTGGCCTTCACAATCTTGTTAATTTTTATCTTAATGTGCCAGCAGAAAGATTTATGAGTTGGGTTTTTGTGTATGGGTGTGGATGGATGACCCTGAAAATGAGGGAAAAACCTGCCCAATGGATTTTGCAGCAAAGACATGAAGTTATGCAGCTGTTAGGGGAGCAAGATCTGCAGTTGTGTGCTTGGAGCTGGTCAGCTCTGGTAAGAGCATACCCTGGGATATAAGCAGTTGTTTAAGAGCGTAGCTGTGGCAATTACATCTCTGCTGTGTTACATCTCTGAACGTTTGATACAAGGACATCTACAGACACATGCTGTGATTTTTAATGCAACTGTCAGCTGAACCACTCTGGGAAATTTTCCAGGAGTGGAAATTTCCCACTCAGGGAAGACTTCCAGTGAGCAAAACTGTGAAGGACAGGATAAGGAGGACAGTGCAAGTTATCAGTGCTAACAGCAGTGCCAGAGGATTACTCTGCTAAAGACAGAGGTTAAACATGAGTGTGTAGTTTCTTTCAGGTTAGTACAAGTAGGCATGACCAAGTGCTTGCAAAAAGCTTGTGTTCTGAGCAGCCCGAGTACAGTAAGTACTCCAGTTTAAAAATCTCTAGGCCCGTGCTTAAGTCCCCTTTTCTGTACAAGAGTGAAGCAGGATGTCAGTTACAAAGCTATGTATGCCTGTTTCTAGGATAAAGTTGTGTATTGCCCTGAGCAGTGTTGCAATTCACAAGACAGTCGTTGGAGTATGATGGTTTACTTCTCCAGTGTTGCTCTGTCTTGTCAGTGAATGTTATCTGGGCCTGTCGTGTCATCTAGTTCATGTTGATTTTGGAGCCTGGTGGGTGATGCTACCCTGTGGTCAGGGTAAACAGTTCATAGTGCTGCCAAAGTTCACAATAGCAGGTCTGAGTTGTCATCTCTGCTTCCAGTTTGTATTGACAGAATGGTATTGAAAAGGGAGGTGAGTGAGGCAGTGCAACTCCTGTTGATGTGTCCATTCAAAGGGCGACATGAGAGTCAGCTGAGTGTGAGTAAATTCTCATTTATGAGGGCCTGACCTTAGACTCTGGACTTCCTCGGCCTTGAAAAATCCCTGCAGGGCTATGGAATTACATGTTCACTGAAACAACAATGACTTGACCTTTGCTATAAGCACCTTGTCTGCCTCAGCTGCAGCACAGTGAAGTGCTCTGAGATAACCGCACGTGCCACCTCAGTTTAGAGGAATCCAGTTTGCCATCTCACCATCAACCTGTTGGCAAGTACCATCCCAGGGTCAATGCTCTCACAGAACTTATCTCCAGGACTTTCTGTTCAGATGACATCTCTGGGCAAGGAATTCCTGCTTCCTGTTACGGCTGGGTGTGCAGCAGGTTTTGTTTGTTGACACTGGCAATCTTTCAGGCTTCATCTTAGTGCCTTGCTATCTCTATTACGTGGGTGTTTCATTTAGTGGTTTGTGCTTTATGTCTCAAGTTTTCAAGTCCTTTTCAGATGGCCTTCCCACCAGCAGATACCATGCTGCCTGAAGATTAAAGTGGCACCTTGTGATAGCTGTGCTCAGTAGGTTTTCCAGGATTTCAGTTTCATAGCTTTTAACAGGAGTCTGTTGGGGGTTTGTTTTAGCAAGAAAAGAAAGCTACCAAACAGGATAAGATGTTGAAGTTTTGGATGAGGCCTCAGATGGGTTCTGGCAGCAGTGGACTCTCTTAGTTCTGCTTGGAAACAAATCTATGTACAGAAAATGTTTCTGTTCAAAGAGTCGTGATCCTCTTCTTTTGTAAAGGAGCCTGATTAAGTGCCGTTAGGAGCAAAGGGATGTTTGGCTAGATAGCTCTTCTCTACTATCAGTTCTGCAGGGCTGTAGCTGAAAGAAGTTTTCAGTTCCACTGTGGGATAGAGAAAGCAACCCTCTTTCACAGAGCCCACGGGTGGCATTTTTCAGTAATGCCAGCTGGTATAAATGCTGCCACATAAACCAATGACTGATTTGTCCCTGACCTCCACAGCAGCAGCTCTAGGCCAACATTGCATGCTCCATCAAACCATTCCCTCAGGCTCTGTAAGTCCTGTGCTGTTGCCCTCCTTTTGGGGCACCAAGAGGAAGCACTCTGACACCTCTGCTCTGAGAGCAAAATGTGCACCCAGAGTGGCATGGGATGGTGCTCTAAGCTGCTAAACTCACCGTGCAGGAATAAAGCTGAACATCTCCTTGAGAATTTCAATGACTGTAGAAATTCACTGTTGGTGAATGAGCATCACTTGTCCTCTTTGATGCTTGCAGAAGTACTCATTGCCACTCTCAGAGTTGTGAATAATTGAGTTTTTGTGACCTGTTAATCAGAGACAGAAACGTGGCAGCTGACACCGTGGGCTTTGTTTGTTTCTGGTTGGAAGTACTGTGTGTCCTGGTTGAACATAGCCTCTCACTGAACCCTTTCTGCTCTGTTTCTCATTTGTTGCTATGATCAGCATGCACAGACCTTTTCACTATGAGCTGAGGAACTACATAAGAGCCACACTCCTTCACCCAGAGCAGGACTTCAACTTCTTTTGAGACAGAGCAAAAACATTGGTCCTAGAGCCAGGTTTGAAGGCTTTGTTGTCTTCAGCTTCTAGCAATTTCTTTCAGAGGCTCCAAAAATAATTAAGACTGGATGAGTCAGCAAGTGAAACAACAAAGAGCCTGTGCAGCACTCCCATGAAAGATGGCAACAAGAGGAGTGGGAGATGCAAAGAAAGGCACAAGAACAAAGCTGAATGACCTTAGCAGAGAGGAAAGATAGGCCCTGATGGCCTAGGAGGTGGAAATGCCGTAGATCCTGGCAATGGAAAAGGGAGACCTTGAAAAGATTGAAAGATTGAACTTTACTGAGGAGAAGGGGGACTTCTGGGATTTCCAGGCAACTGTGCAGCCATTTTTTTGTGTAGTGAGTCAGAAATGCATGCACTGTGTGGTGGAAAGCAGAAATCCAAGAGTAAAAGGAGTTTTCTGTTTCCTCTCCCCATTTTTTGAAAGGTTTGCCCTATCCATCTCTAAAGTTGTTGACTTCCCTAAAAGCTACTTCTTAAGAAGGAGTGGTGAGTTTTGCAGTTCCTCAGAGTGTGGACTTCAATTAAGCATGTCAATATAATGCCTTTGTTTGGAGAAGTGTTGTGCAAAAACAGACATCTGAGTTCTTTCAGCTAGTAGAGCAGTTCTGCGTTAAAGGAAATTCCCCTCTACAAGCCAAGGCATGCCAGATTTACCCCTCGTCTGCAGCTTTGTGTCATTATCCAAGCAAGTGATATTTCTCATCAATTGTGAAGTTCTAGGCTATGGTGGACCAGACCCACCACTGATTGAAATCAGTTCTTCCACTCACTTAGCAGAGTCGCAGGAGTCTGTAGGTTAGATGTCCCTGTGCTCTCAAGTCAGTAAAGCCTTGAAGCTGCCCTAATTTGTGCTGGTTTTATTCTGCTTTAGGCCTAGAGGTGGCATGCAAGAGTTCAGGTGGCTTTCTTCCCTATTTCTGTAAGTTTACTCCAGTGAAAGTGGAGGACAGGCCCAACTTGCCTTGCTTTATAAAGAGGAATCTTTTGTAATCCAGGAAGGGCCATGTTTCTGGTCGGATTCTGAGCCTTGGAAAGGAGAAGTCTGTAAGCAACACAAGTGAACTTGGAGACAGGATAGGGAAGTCTATTTGCTGGTGTGTTTCCAGAGTTTTACGCTGCCAAATTGGCAGCTGGCTCTGTGTCTGCCTCCTCCTCAAATTGACGCATCTGCACTTCACGTCAGATTTAATGCCAGCTATGGTGATTCATAACTTTCACTTCTAGAAGTGAAGTTTCTCATCCAATTATAAATGGGCAGAAGACATTTCTTGCCAGTCATGTTACCTTCCAGAAGTGATAAAAATTAATTGGATAGGCGGAGGTGTTTCATCCTTAGAGAAGTTTGGGAGTCTTGCAAGGGAATGTTTTCTGATAAAACGTGCATCTTGAGGATGTGGCAGAAAAAAGGGCTCTATACCATATCTCCCTGTTTCCAAGCAACTTTTTTTTTTTTTTTTTCTGGCTGTTGGACGTCGTTAAACAGATGGACTGCAGGACTCAGTGCTGTGGAAGAACCATCCTCTAAAGGCAGCCTGCCTCCCAAAGCCATACCTGGACCCCGAGCCCATTTGGAACGGCACCAGTATGTTGCTGATTTGTGGGATTTCCATTTCCTGTGACAGTTTTTCCTCAGAAAGGAAAGCTGAGGTTAAGACTGGAGTGCAAGAGATTTTGCTTTGTGTGGAGCCTCTGCGGAGAAGAGAGGGGCCACTGTAGCTGTCTCAGGGAGGCAATGGGCAGGGAGACTATTGATCTGAGAACCGCAGATGTTTCCTAGAGCAGGATCTCTTGAGTACCTGCTGGCTGAAACATTCCAGGCATTCCTGCACCATGCTGCTAAGCTCACTGTATGAGCAGCCTTGGCTAGTGGCTCTTGTTCAGTCATGTATGTGTTCTTAATGCTGGCCAGTTCACCGATCCATCGCTCTGATTAGCAAATTTATTACATGGGCTAGCACTGCAATCCATGCATTTGCAGGTGTGATGGCAGGAGGAGTTGGATGTGATTTCAGTTTGTTGTTGTCATGAACAGAGGCAGGGTTTGCAGTGGGCTACGTGCTGCAGTGTTTTGATCTCAGGTTTCCTGGGTGCCTTGTGCATGCTCCAAAAACTGTAATTCCCTGTGGCCCTCCCCCCTCTCAGCTGCTGTGTCAAGCTGCATTTGTTCTTACTGTAAGAGGCAGAGATTCACACCATCTCAGGGCCGACAATCTTGCAAATCATCTACTTAATAGTCCTGGGTAAGATAACATTAAATACTAAAAGCGCTAAGAAATCCTTCCCCCTTCTCTCACCCTCCCCACCAAGTACTGAATCTTGTCCAAAGCTGCACAAACAGGATTCTGAGATAAAGACCTTGGGTAAGAATTACTAAAACAAACAGAGCATGGAGTGGTTTCTTGAGGGACCGGCCTTCTCAAGGCCAAAGGGTGGGTGTGGAAGAACACACGTTACTGAAAAGAAAGCTGACTACATGAAAAAATACAACGTAGAATAAATAGAGCCTTGCCCAGGAAGCCTGTAATATTTTAATTAATTTGATGTAACACAGGAGGATAATCATACAAGTACTGTATACCTCTGTGGAAAGTGTCTTCACTACGATTTCAGTAATTAGTAGCACGAAAACCTCTAGATACAGAGGGATCCTGCTCTGCTTAGCATGATGCAGTGCAACCGAGTTACTCAGAGTTCAGCAGCTCTAGCGAGGAAACCACATGTTCCAAACAACATTTCTCTCTTCCTTTAAAAGTACTTTAAGACAATTTACGATTCATCTGCAAACTGCCTGGCATTGAACACAGCGAGAAGAGTAGAAATCCCCCGAGGTACCTCTTCCCTTCTATGCTGTGCACAGCCAGCCCTTCTCTAGCTGTACGGTCCCTGGGGACACATTAGTTCGGTCACCCTGTGGTGCTTGTCTATTGATGACTGGCTCTGTGTCAGGTTTTTTGGTTATTGTTTCATTTGTTGGTTTGTTTACTGTCTTTGTCACATGGATGAAATCCACATTAGAACATTATCTGCTATCGATGTTGGCTATGTTCTGATTTAAAGTAAGTCTCTGATTTTGATAGCCTGTGAACAAAACCTGAGGGAAACGCATATATGGAATGTGTTGGATTATGTGGCTGTAGTTTTAGGTCAGTAACACCTCAAAAACTCTCCTTTTGCAGATTTTTCTCCTGGAAGTGTATGTAGTCTATAGAGTCAGTCAGTGATGAGGGCTGATGGCTGCATCCCCTTGGCTTACAGCTTGTTTAACTTTCCTATGCTGCTGTGGAGCTGTTGTTAGTCTGCAGATAAGGTAAGTGTTATCATTTTAACGCAGTCTAAAAGAAAAGGAGAGAGCTGTCAGATTCTCTGCTGTGTTACTCTGCTTGGTGGCAGGGTTGTCCTTCATAGTGATCCCTTGAATGTGGTAATAATAACAGTAGAGCTTTATTTCGTTTCAGCCAAGAACAACAGCCAAGCTGAAGCAGAAAATATCACCCCTTCTGCTTTTGCACATGTGTGCTGAATCTTTGTGTTGGTGCACTGATACTTCTCAAGTTCTTTCTTCAGACAACGAGGGAACACAGAGACTTTCGTCCTTCCCCATACAACCAGGCCATCATCTTCATTTTAGGTATCTACAAAATCGATGTGTATATCAAAGTTACCTAATCCAGCTTCCTTTAATAACCAAACAGAAGAAATCAGCACTTGTTTGAAGAATTTTCAGGGATCGGTGAACCTTGCCCTTAATGCTGTTGACTACACAGTCTGAGCTGAGCTGAGATACAGATGTCTGCGGTGAAATCCCACCGTGGGTGTAATAAAGTCTCCTCAGGTTTGTGTGAAATCTTGGGACTAAAGTTGTTTTTCACTATGAGAGGAAGATAAGGAGCATAGGAAGACCGTAAATGAGCAATCTATTGTGAACAAGAAAGTCCTGTTAAGGTTGCAACTCTACCGATGTTACACCGAGATGGATGACTTTTGAATGGAGGAAAATGTGTTAGAGACCCCTGCTGATTTCAGTGGGGAGGGGGGGAGGGGGCAGGGAGAACACTACAGGCATTGTCACTCATTTCTGAGGCTAGCTTGCTGGAGAGTGTAGCCTTAGGACACTGGTGGAAAGACCCTGTAGTGCTTGCCAGTAGGTGAAAATGATGAAAATGGGATTTTCCAGGAGGGCAGGTGGTAGTTGAGTAGCACTTCTATTTCTGTTTTTGAGATCACTCTGTTTTGAAGTCATTCTGGGAGGGAGCTGGAGTTCTTTTCGTGGCTGCCAGCTGGGTTTGAACTTTAACTGAGTGGTGTCTTTCAGTGGCATCAGGCCATGCAGCCACAAGGAATGCTTCTCAGCAGCGGTAAGGGCAGCGTCACTCAGGCCACACTGACAGGGCAGTTGTACAAACTCCGGAATGGCCTGACCCAGGCTGGGGCTGTCACTGTAGGGCCTCTGCCTCTGATTTCCTTACCAGGATGACCGGGGCTCTGCCAGGCAGTGATAGCTGCCAGGCAGGTGTGGGAACACTGGTGTCCTGTAAGGACAAATAAAGACTCAAGCCAAGTGGGCTAATGGCAGGAAGGAGATGGCCTGGCTCAGTCTTCTGTCAACATGGTACGTGGCACTCTGTTAGTCTGTGATCCCACATGCTCCATCAGTTTAGTAAGCACATTCCCTGTCCTTGGCAAAAAAAGGCAAAACCTTTTTAGCCATGATCTTGGCAGGCTCAAATGGAGGAAGCCTCTTGTGAGGGCTGAAATGGGACTGTTTCATCCATGTCCCAGAAGATGCCCTAGAAGTGTCCAGTAGCTGCTGGCTTGGAGAAACACTGGTCTCAAAAACCCTTCCAAAACAACATGGGGAAAAAATCTGTCATTATTGCTTGAAAGAGTTTCTTTTTTTTTTTTTTCTTTTTTTTTTCTTTTTTTTTTTTTGAGATCTCTACAAGACAACCCCCTGAAGACCTCGAAGTAATACTGCTCTAATGGATGTTATGCTTGGAGTCAAAATGAAGATGATTTTTTTCTCCATTAGTGTGGAGGCCTGTAATTACAGTTTTTTGATTACATAGTTGATGAGCTAGAACTATTTCTCTCAGCAGAGCCACTTGACCATCTCAAACATGCCTAGAATGTACAGGTATTAACTTGCATATGTCCTTGCACAGAAGCACTCTTCTTCAGGAAGAAAATATTATAACTGTTGTGACAGCAGTAAAGAATTTCTCCCTTTCCCTGAACTCAGCACAAGAGGGGTGCTGAGAGGGAATTGCACAATCACTGCCCAGCCCTTGCTTACAGTACTTTCCCTGCTCCAGCATTGCACTGAGAACTGCAAAGTGGCTGAGAAGATTATTTTCAGAGCAGGAGAGGTGCACACTTGGTACAAAGTGATGCTTCTTGAGCTTAGTTCCTAAATTGGTCATTTGAGCATATATCTGATGCAGCTGTCATGTTGCTGGGTACCATGTAGAGCTGAGATCCCTGACATCCCACAGGATGAGAGGTCCTGTATGCTGATGGATGCCCGATTTTTCTGGTGACCTGGCTGACCAGGCCCATGCCAAAGCCTGCAAAGAAGCTGAGGCAGATCTGTGTCTAGCCAAATCCTACCCCAAAAAGGAGGCTCGTTTTGAAGAGAACTGGCAAACTGAATTCCTGTGGTAGATAAGGCAGCTTCTACAGGGCAAAACAGAATATGGCTAGCGACCAGCTGGGAGCCAAGATATTTGTTTCTGCCACAGCAGCTAGATTGCAGTGGCAGAAAGCTCCATAACACTAACTAGCCTGTCGAACAGCAGAGAGAAGGATTTCTTGCACAATTCAGAGCAATACGCTAGCTGACTACAGATGTAAGGAAAGGGTTTAAAATTGCACAATGTGCTGAAGAACGATATAAGTGGGGATTTTTTCTGACAGTTATTGGCAATTAGGAAGAACTGAGAGAGAACTGTATTCCCTCTGTCCTTCAGCAGGTGTAGGGAGAATTTATGTAAGAAACAGCCTCAACCACAGCCAGTACAGCAGGCCAAAATGATTCCGTTGTCATGCATGGGTTGTGTGTGTGGCAGGTAGAGTCTGTGTGGAGACTGTTCAAGTAACAGTGGCTTTCTGCATTGTGAAATGCATTTCAGAGTAAAGGTGTCACCTGAACTATATTTTCTTGGGCTAATTAAGCTGAATTCATTGACCAGTTGGTATTGGATAACAGCAACAATTAAGGCCAACAAGCCTGAGCAAGTGCTCTCCTTGGGGGGTATTTATTTCCAAACTTTTATGACTTCTCTAGTGTCTCAGGTGGTGATCCACTTACTTGTACTGGTTGGAATGGAGCATACACACTCTTCTCTCTAGGTTGCTGACTTTGGGCTCACTGAGCTGTAAGAGTCCAGGAGACCTGAGAAATCCATTTTGATTTAGATGTATAACTGGTACGCATCCAGAAGGGTGTCTGTGTTTCCCCTGTTCCAAACAATTGGTATTTGGGGCTAATTGAAGGAGATGCGTGTACTGCAACAGAAGAGTGGGTTGCAGTGGGGATGTGGCTCACAGTACTTCGTGTTAGTGTAAAAACAAGTGGGATGGGGCACTCCTTTTCCCTCGTGCCTTACTCTCTCTGAGGAGAGGTTCCTTCTATTTCACAAAGTGTACAGGAGAGTTTTTAATTTTATCATAAGTTTCTTTCACTTCAAATTCCTTCCTCCGTATTTTTTGGTTAGCAGTTGTTACAGCATCTGTATGGCAGAAAAGGCTGCATGTCCCCCTCTGCTTTCTATGCACCATAAAAATAACTCATCTCTCACTCCCCTGTTCCTAGAAGTCGCACGTGTCTGCAGCGTAAATTACAAAATAACTTAGTGTAATACCTTTTGATTTTTAGAGCATCAAAAATAGGTTCTGATACAGTCTCAAAAGTGAAGGAAAAATGCTCTGTTCCCATGGATTCAAACTGATGTGAGCACTTTGATGTGAATCTCACATGGGCACGGAGGGAGTGGTTCTCTCTGAAGTAGTTAAGTTTGCACCTGTAACCTCTTAAACTGCAGTCATATCTCTCCTGTGAACCAATATTTGCTTAAGACTCAGGCATGATTTATATGGGAGTCATAGTGTTGCAACAACTGCTTTGTTACTCAATAGGATTCCCAGATGACTGGTTAATACATAACAAGGCAGCTCCGTAAATTCAGTTGGTACAAATTCTCATCAGAGTGGAAAGGAGAAATTCTTGACATTGTATCATATTTAATTCATAAGACTGTTAAATACCTGTAATGGAGTACAACATGCTCCAGGTAAACTGGCAGAAGGTTTTGTTCTGGTTTTTGGTTTTTTTTTTGGGGGGGGGAGGTGTTAATTTGTGTTAATTATTTAATGACAGTTTCCTAATTGTCACGTGTAATTGTGTTATTCTCCTGGGTCAAAATGTAAACAAAATAGGATTAACTGAGTTAATAATAAAACGCTACAGCTAAAGGCTCTGTAGTGTGCAACATGATTGCAGTAACAATTAGCAGTGTGGTTAGTTCTGAGTCCAGGTGTAGGTGTATCCTGCATCCCTGTGGTGATGCATGTGGCTACCCCTACCTACCTGGTGTTCTCAGTGATGGGTTCTGAATGAAGCCCATTTGTCTGGGTGATGTGCAGTTTCACAGAAAAGTCTGCTCCCCTTATTTTATGTCAATATGTCAGTAAAAAAGAAGATTGAAAAATCTAAAGGCTGTACGATAAGCAGATGATGTTAGTCAAAGACGCTAGGGCAGAGGACTGACTTTACAAATGCCATCTGATCTTGGAAATTTAGAGGGATATATTTGCTCTATAAATGGAAAAGATGAATTAAAACTCTTCAGACAGCCTAGTAAATCCCCAGCATCTGTGTAAAACAGACAAGGCCTACTGTTCTGTAGGTTTGAGGCTAAAACACCTGCGAGTCAGTCAGCTGCTCTCTCACTGAGAACGCAACCTGAAATGTTTTAATGCCTCTGCACTGCTACTCCAGTATTTACTCACTCTGCTCTTCAGCACGTGTATGCTGAAGTCCAGTGATCACTTGGTTGGCAGGCAGCTCCCTGAATAATCGTACTGTTGCATGTTTGGAAACATTTTCTGACTTAATGACCTTTCGTTAACCTCAGGCTGTTCATTGTTATCACCAGGGTGGAATAAATGTGTCTGTGTGACAGGGATTGCTAAAGCTATATTGCCTGGACTGTGTGTCTTGCCTGTGGTTCTGCCAGGGGAGACCTTTACTGCTGGGTTGGTTCCCAGGAGATGCTGACACCTTGCTCTCCTGCCTTCTTACCCACCCGTGGCCGCTGTGGATGAAAGAGCTCTGACAGCCCCCTGGAAATAGCCAGCTAGAAACCGTGCTTTGGCTTAAGTGATAAACTGTGCAAGGGTGCTGTAAAAACTATGCCATTACATCTACTTAAACAGTGCCCAAGTCAAAACTGTACTGTCCAGGATCCGTATCTGGAATCCACCCATTTTAAAACCCAACACCGGAAAAAACTGCAGCATGCTTGAATAACCAGCGGTACTGGAACTGCAAGTTCTGTCACAAATCAGTTATTTCAGCTTGGTGTTGGTCCACTGCTATGCATACTTAGCATAGCGATTTGTTGCATAATGAGCAAAAGAGAAGGAAAGAATGATCGTTTAGAAGTCTAAGTCATTTTTGGATTAGTTTGTGACCTACCTCGTGGTTTGGGCCAAAAATAGACTTTGAAATTTCATAGGAACACATGCACGTTTTTATTTTCCTGCTGGCTGCTATTCGTGAATACAGCACTGTGCTGATGTGAGTGTGTTCTTGGATCTTTTTGTATGGTATCTAAATATAGTGCATTTACTATCATGTTAATGGCAGTGACAGGAACTTGAGAAGGAAGTCCTTTAATTGGCTTTGCACCTGCTCTGTCTGTGGATGTGTTCAGTGAATGCTCAGGTTCCTCGTGGCCTGAGCAGCTAACACATGCAGTGACAGAGCCCAATACGCTGCTACAGCGCATTGCTGTCTTTGTCCTTTGTTATTCTCTACAGTCTTTTGCTAGAGACCGTTACTGCATGCACACTGCTTAATTCTGTGTTGTTTTTCTTTTTTCCCCAGCTAGTACATCATATCTGCCTCGTGCTGATCCACTTGCTGTCAGGAGAACAAGTCCCATCTTGGGCAGCCCTTGTGCAGGATGTGTGCCTACGCTGGGCAATCCCCCCATGCCTCTGCATACTGCACGCCCCTCCTCCGGCCTATGGGAGATCGAGAGAGAGCTAATTCCATGCAGGTAGGAACCAGCTGCTGCAGCGTTTTCTTCTTTAAGCATAGGTCTGAAGCTGTGGCTGTATGTAGTGCCCTGCACAACCAGGAGATTTAAAGCTGCTTTTTGTTTTATTTTGTTTTTAAAGAAATAAGAAAACACTTGGTTAATTCCTACTGTATTCTTGAAACCTCTGGGGTCCTGAGAAACTTCCTCAGCTGGGTTTCTTCAATGAGATGAAATTGGTGTGGAGTAAGTAATTAAGTAACCTCTATTATAGTAAAGGTTTGGTCAGTGTGACTCCAGGAAAAGTCATTTTCTGGAACCTGAGCCAGGTAATGTTATCTTTGCACAGTGCCTGGAGTACCTGGCACTGTACAAGCCCTAGGTGTTTGTAGTTATCTTAGACCAACACAGCAAATGAATGAGCATATTATCTTCTTGGTAAGGCTGCTTTCTGGTGTAACGCTTCCCTTACGTTAGTGAGATACCTATATGCTGAGCCAGTTCCTAGAGTAAATCTTAATCTTTAGCCCTTGGGTGCTCCATAAGATGTACTTCAGGTCCAAAGTTGCACCTCGGGTTTGGCTGGCATTTTGAGCTGGAAACTAAGCAAACATAGAAGGAAAATGAAGCAACCTCTCTATGGATCTCAAATTTAGTCCCAAAATTCTCTCTCTTAGAGTCAAAGCATAGATGTTATACCACATTCTTTGGGTGAAATACTCTGCTCTGTCTGGGCTACTCAGTGTCTGTTTTACCATGTAGTATCATTGCTGATGACATGGAGGAATGCTATCCTCCAGGAGCCCATTACTGTCACTGAGAAGAGGAAGATGGGACAGCAGTGTAGCCTCTTCTGCAGTTGCATCTTACCTAGGTGACTTACGCATCTTCAGACCCTCACAAACTCTGGCTTTCAGAGTGCCGCTTTCGGCTGCTGATGCAAGGAATAAGAAACAGCAGCCTTAGTATTTTTACTTAGTTTAAAATTCAACAAGGGGCTTACCAGACATAGAAGCAAGGAATTGAAGAGTGAAAGTAGGCTCTGCGCCAAGTGCAGCTTGGACACAGAACTAGACTGAGAGCGTTTTGCTAAGGCAAAAGAGAGCTACTGTGTGGAGGTGAGCTGAGAGGCTGAGGGACACAGAGACAGCCCTGAACTCTCACCCACTCTTGCAATGACTGCTCAGCTCCTGTCTCAAAGCCTCCAGCCTCGGCCCAGTTTCAGAAATGGGATTCACAATCTCAACCAGCAACCTGTTCCTGGTACGTAAAGAATGCTTATCAACAACTGCTAAGACGTCTGCAAGCTTTTCAGCTGATACAAGTATCTGCAACCTTCTGCACAAGTGTCATTCTCTTCGTGTCGTGTGGCAGATCTGGGCTTAGCTGGCATTTGGTCTTGCCAGTAAAATCTGATGCTTCTTGGTATAATAATGAGAAAGACTTGGGACAGAAAATTAAGTGTTTATGAGTCAGAATTCTAGACTTAGCTCTTTTGTGAGCAATAAGCAATTTCTGCCGCACTAATGCAATTGGAGTGAATAAAATCATGCGTCAGTCCAACTGCAGTTCTCTTTGCTGCAGATCTACAAGTATTAAAGAAAAGAAGGGGGAAAAAAACCAACTTTACAAAGCTTTGGTAAATCACACAAATTAATAAAAACAAATGTTTCGTGTTATACTGTCAAAGAAAGAAAAAAGACTTCTGCCCTCTCCTGATTGAGTATTTGATTGACTGCATCCATAACCAGTGAAAAGTAGATATTTCTATCCAGACTTGATGAAGAATGCTTCTGTTGCTGCAAAGGACACAGTGGACGCACTGATCACTACGTTCTGTTAAGCCACTGGGGAATAACCTGCGTGGTCATGGTATGAGAGTTGAGGGAAAAGTAAATTGCAGAGGAAGGTGTGACACTTCTGTGATGGGTAGCTCTCTGTCTCCGTGCTGATAGCCAAGGTCATGCAAACTCTCAAGCCTCTGCTCACCCCAGGGAATCTTAGTTCAGAACGTTCCTTACTTACAGCGTAATTAGTCACTCGGTGTTTTGTCTGTGCCCTCACTCATCTCACCATTACTTCCTCTGCTTTAAGCTCGTGTATCCAGGGGATGTGGGCAGCTGAAGAAATATTCTTTTAATGAGTCTCATTTATTAGGTGCTACTGTTGATGAAACTATTAGATGGAATCAAAAATTGAACGTAGATATGGAACCTATGTTTGCTATCTACAAAAAAAATGTGTGCCAATGCAGCTTGGTTGCTATGGTACAAAAGCTGACATCAGGAACATGAAGATGCATTTGCCTTTTCCCAATACTTAAGATGGCAGGCTGATTGACTAATCCGGTGGGTAGGATATTGCATTGTTACTTAACAAGGTGCTTCTGGTGCACAGGAAATGGAAACAGGGATCAGTTGCTGCTGAGAATGTAATCAAGTTTCTCAAGTCTGATTCCAGTGTTCTAACTCTCCTGTTTGGGAGTGTTTGCACTTAATTCCTTTCTTTGAATATTTTTTTTTCAGTATATCCTGACCTTAACGGAAGCCTTAGTTTTGTTCAGTTTGACTGCATGCATTATTTAAGCATAGTAGATTCCTAGGAGCAGAAGAAAAACCACATATACAAGTAGAAGAAAGAGGTTTAATTTATTTTGTTTTATCTGAATGTGGCTGTAAAACTTGTGAAAATTACTACCTTAGTAGCTCTAGAATGGGAACCTTCCTCTGTTTATCCATTGAAAATCCACAGTGTGGAGAACAGCAGTATCAATTTATCATACATTGATTCTCCTATGTGCTTTAAGCCAAACCAGGAGAGATCTTGGCTAGGAGCAGAAAGCTATTTATTTTGAGAGGGAGAGATTTCACGTTTAGTGAAAGCAGTGCCAGTGTTTCTACGTACTGCACTCAGTTTTGCACCATGCCTTCAGACCGTTCATGTTTGGCATTGCTGCTTAGGTTTTGAGTAAGACCAAGCTCACGCCGCTGCTGTCACAAGGCTTCCTGCCCATTCAAACCAGGCACTCTGGCAACATATTTGAAAGAATCTTCACCCACAATTTAGGCTTGAAAATCTTGCCAATAATGAATTCCTTCCTTAACCAACTTCTGGGAATAGTGAAACAAAGATGCTTTGGGCAAGTAACGTGTTGCTATGACTTTAGATGAACTAGGTCTGCAAGCCCTTGTTATGACTCACCTTCGTTTCTATCACGTGTTCCTCTGCTGCTTTGTCCTTTGCCTTTATCACACTGTACACACTTGTGGCTCCCCAGAAGATAGATGGTGTTTGTTGTAAAACATTCTGAACGTTTTTCAAGTGAGTGACGCCCTTTCTGTAAACTCAATAATAAATTACAATGAGTAACTAATTACTAATAGTGTTAAAATAATAAATGATGTAATGAGCAAACTGCCTTAGCCATTTCCTGTAGGAAATAAGCATATAATTTGCGTCCAGATACTTATCAAAACAGAAGTCATTACAGGACTGGAGCTTAAGTTAGACTGACATTAAGATAAGGTGAGTGTGTTGGAAGCAAAAAGATACAAAAGAAACATTTTTCTATCTATCTGCTTCCAAGTTCTCTGAGGCTTTGTAATAAACTTAGTTTGAGTATTTAAAGCAGAGCTCGTGGCTTAGTAAGAACAAATGTCAGCGAGGTGGCCAATATCAATAAGCTAGAGGGGACAGGATTCTCTCTATCCCAGTGTCTGACTTTTCTGCTGTTCACAGCAGAAGCAATCTAGAAGATCTCAAATAACTTTTACGGGCTTGGGAGCTTTGTTTTCTAATTAATGTCCCGTTACTCATGCTATGAGTATGTCGTGTGAAGGTCAAGCACTTGGAAATAAAGGGCCAGCTACCGTGGGAGGTAGAATTAGTTCTGGTGTTTTCACTGCTACTTCCTGCGTGCAGAGACAGCGCCGGTGAGTGCTGCAGATGGAACCTCAGCAACGGCATCAGCTGCTCCAGCAGGGACCTGCGAAGGGAAGGTTTGGCCACAGCTGGGTGGCTGCTTCCAGCATCCCAATCCGTGCTCTGACCCGGGGACTTTATGTTCTAAACGAAAAGCTGAGGCACAGAGGGCAGAAGAAGGGATCTGTCTGTCTTCCGTTCCGCTGTGGCGTTCCTAACTCACGCCTCGGCTCTGCCGTCGCTCAGCCCTAGCCGCTTCAGTGGTGCAGAGGCCGCTCCGCAAGCACAAAGCCGTTCTGAAGGCAGTTCTGCAGCTTGTCGGTAAACCCCCCGGGCTCTTTGGGGGCTTTCCAGCGCGGTTACCCACCGGCCCCTTCCCACCCGCTCCGCCCGAGCAGCTCGCGGGGCAGCGGCGCGGGGGCGGGCGCGCTGCCTTCCTGCCGTTCGCCTTCACTCCCGCTGCGGTGCGGCTTTCTCCTGAGCCGAGGGACAGCCGCTTGCATCTGGCCGTGAATCAGCCCCGGCACACGGCAGCTGACTCAGCCAGCCGGCATCTCGTCATAAAAGGCAGACCGTTGAACAAACGCTCTCGGTGACCGTAATCGACGTCGTACGGCGCAGACGAAAAGTCACGGTGCTCACCGGGCCCCTCCGTCCGCGGGCAGCGCTCACCTCCTCCGACCTCCGCAGCCCCCCGCCTCGCCCCATTACAAAGTCCTCGCTAGGCACCGAGCCCGGGGACCGCTATTGCTGAGGGTCCGCAAGGGAAGAGGGGAGGTGGGCGGGGTCACCTTGCGCTGACCCCCCACCCTGCGCTGAGCGCGCCGGTTACCAGGGCGACAGAGGAGCGGCCAATCAGCGCGCCCCGCGCCCGCCCCTTCTTTCTCCGGGTAGGAGAGCACCAATCAGCGGGCGCTCCGGAAGCCGGTACAAGGCGCGCACCCGCGCCGCGGCTCTCTCCCCCTGCCTCGCTCTGGGCTGGAGCTGAAACCCGAGAGCCAATCAGAGCGGAGGGAAAAATCGTGAGGTGAGCGGGCCCGCGTGCCGCGCTGCCTATAAAAAGGGGGCCGGGCGGGGGCGCGCGGCTCATTCGCAGCTGGTGCTTGGGGCGGAAGAGAGCTGCGAAGAGAGGTAGAGGAACAGCGTGAAAGCCGTCGCGCGCGTCCGCCCCAACGGCCCTTCCCCGCCGCCGCCCCCCTCCCGCCATGAAGACCAAGTTCTGTAACGGCGAGGCCGGCCCCTCTCCGCTCGGGCTTCTCTTGGGTTGCAGCCCCGGCTCCGGCGGGGGCGGCGTCGTCCTCCCCGCCGCCGGGCAGCCCCCCTCGCCGCTCTCACACAGCGGCCCCGAGGGGAAGGACCCCGCGGCGGCGGGCAGAGGCGGGGGTGCCGTGAGCCCGGCCTCCCCCGTGCCGCCGCCGCCCGAGGAGGAGCCGCCGCTCGACCCCCGCACGCGGCGCAGGGCCTATCTGTGGTGCAAGGAGTTCCTGCCGGGGGCCTGGCGGGGGCTGCGGGAGGAGCAGCTCCGCATCAGCCCCATCAGGTCAGTGCGGGCGGAGGGGCGGGGCCGCCTCCCGGGGGACCGCGCGCTGCCGCTTCTCCTCGCTGCTTCTTTCCCCTCTCCTCGTTTTTTTTTCTTTACTTTCCTTCCGAAACCCGCTGGGAAGG